>JBBIGC010035724.1:0-11995 GCA_037576955.1 Lepidarchus adonis
TATATATGTATATATATTATATACTCTTCTGTATATTATAAATACTTTATATTGTACATATTTAATATATTATAGTGTATATGCAGACTATTGTGTACACAATATTCACAATATAGAATATACAGTACAATACACAGTGTTGACAGTTCTATATTTACACTTGGTTAAAATTAGTTAAATATATCCAATACCAAAAAAATCAACAATGTTTTCCAGTTCGCCTCGGATGTTTTAGAAAAGTGCCTACAGCAAGTGAACTGTTCATCTCTGGAGGAGGGTTTCTTGTCGAGGAGAACAGTGTCCTTCAGCACTGTGTCTACTTGCTGCACAGTCATTAATTTATATGTTCAGTACATAAAAGATTCCTTCCTGTGCCATTTTTTGTATTTTTGTATTTATGCTGTGAGGTCTGGTTGCTAGCAGCCATTTTGTATGTCCTGTGCTTGTGAGGAGGAGAATGGTGAATGCTGCTGGGGAGAGGAATGTCTGAAATAATTGTAAAGAAAATGAATGGATGTAATATGGATGATTGGACAAATGATGGATGGATGGATGTATCACATGCTCTTACTAGTAAGTTTACTGGTTCTTCTCATCCAACTCATTCCATTGTACTGTTGACCCAATGTTAACCTGCACATGGCCAATACAACTGAACTCTATTGATGGAGGTTGGAGCTTTTTGTAGAAGAGGGAGAGCTCCTGGAGCACTGTGCTTCTTTAGCTGCACAGTAGTACACAGCACTGTCTTCACCTGCTCTCAGGTTGAAGAGATGAAGAGTAGATTGTTTGGAACCATCTCCAGACACATTAAAGTGATTCCCAAAAGAGCTCTCAACAGTCGGACTTGTGTAATAGACATATGCGATTAGTTTCAGAGAAGCATCACCACTGGACTGTTGATACCACAGAACTGCTGTGTCTACAGTGTAGTTCACGTTTTTCTCCTGCAGAGCTCAGCAGATGAGAAGAAGTGTGGATAACGTCATTGTTCTGTCCTGGAGAACAGAGAAGATGGGTTGTAGTGTTGCAATATAAAGTAGAAGACTGTCATGTTGTCTGAGTGGTTTACCTGACATTGAGTGTAACACTGTCAGAATGATGAACAGCTGTCTCCTCATGCTGAAGGATCTGCAGTGAAGGGATGAATAAAACTGTCTGTGGTTCAGAAGGAAGATCCTCATCACATCAGTGGTTGACATGATATCAAACCAGTAAAAGCAAGAAGACAAGTTCACCATGTTCCAAACATTGAGAGGAGCGCCCCCTGTCACAGCTTTACAGCCTGTACACGATACTCTTTCTCTCTCTCTACTTCACTATCTGTCTATCCTTCTGTCTAACCATCAGCAACCATTTATCTGTTTTGCCTTCTATCTATCTAACACCGTGTATTTTTTTTTTTTTTATCAAATTGAGCATTCTGGTGAATACAGTAGTGCATACCTCCATCTCACACACACCCACAGTGTTTTTGTACAGCCTCCCCCTGTGGTTATAACACTGTGTTTGCTCACTGCGCAGAAATACACAGCGCTGTCTGTAGAACCCAGATCTTTCACTGTGAGTGATCCACTCTGAGGAACTGTTTTATTGGCTGAAAACTTCTTATCAAATCCTTCTTCAAACTGTTGCTTTGTGTAACTGGTTGTAAAGACTATAAGCTTCATGGAGTCTCCATGGTGCTGACGGTACCAGTACATCTGATTGTAAGTTGCATCCATGGTGTGTTTGCAGTCCATTGTGGCAGCTTGACCGATGTTAGCCCAGACAAATTTGGGCTGAATGACATTTTCTTTCGCGAAACCTGTGAATAGAAATCAAACTTTTCTCCAGCATTTGTTTTTTTTTATTGTATGATAATTGTTATATTGTTTACAAACATGCACCACTATTGCATTGTTAAAATAACAAAAATCTGATTTTTTGGGTTACCTTGTATCCAGAATAGTGACTGTAGCAGTATTATAATGAAGTTGATCATTCTGACTTTAACATCCATACTGATTTAAAATGGCAAAACACAAACTCCAGCTGTACATACAGGATGTGACATCATATCTGCCCTATGGCACAGAGCAAATACACATATTAACAGCAGGTTCACACTTTCTACCTGATAATCACACACAAGTCTTATAAAAGTGGCTCTGGTTGGAAGGAACTAACTGAGAGCATCTTCATGACAAAACCTCTTAATGGGGCATGAGATGAGAGTGGGTTTGTGGGCAGACTTGTGGCCGGGCAATGGAATGACATGGCCTCATAGAAACAGAATAAAAATGGCCAATGAAGTGTTAACTGTGTGTATCTTGGTTGAGGAAAGCACCCAAATATCAGTTCAGCACAGTGACAGATGGTAAATTAGAGTGTCTGCACTGTGGTGCACATTGGGCCTGTGTAAATAGTGTGTATGTTATATTTTAAGGAAAATTAGTGAGTACAGTGTTTATCTTAGCTAAAAACAAAGAAACATACAAACAGATAAACACAAATACAAAATCTTCATTTACCTGATTGTTAATTGTCCATTGTATAGTTGATTGTAATGGTGCTGATTATTGAGTGAAAGTGATTATTTGTCATTGTGAACACACCACAGCAGACAGTGCACCACAATGATGTCCCCTGCATTTAACCCATCACACGTGGAGCAGCGGGCAGCAGTCAACAGAGGCGCCCGGGGAGCAGCGAAGGGGGAAGGTACATTGCTGGGACTTGAACCCGCAACCTTCTGATCTCAGGGGCAAAGTCCTAACCACTAGGCCTCCACCGGCCCATTTATTGTGCACATAGAACAGTCGGCTTGTGGATTAGAAAATGCTGTGAGTATAGCGTTTATTTTTGATAAAAACAAACACAAACACTCCATTTCCGCATTCTCTGAGTGGCATTTACTGTTGCACTGTAATTGTACTGTTAATTGCTTATTGTCAAGTCTATTGTTTATTGTGTATTCTGTACTGTAATCTGTATCTTCCATTTGTACTATGTATTGTTTATTGTTTATTGTTTACTGTGTATATAGGTACATATAAATAAATTGTACTGAATATTGTACCATACCACAAATTCATATTGTTGCATTGTACTATGTTTTACTGTTTATACCCCACATGTGCATTGTCTTACACACCAGTAACAGAGATATGTCTTCAGCTTAAAACTAATTTCTTGAGTGTGTGTCAACACATTTGGCCAATAAAACTGATCTGATTGATACCATTTATTTCTGTCAAATGAAACATGGCAAAACTAATTTAGCAAGTATATATTTAAAAAAATAAAACAACTGAAATTCTTGAATTCTTAAAACAAATAGACAAAAGAAAATCTAGATATCTATAGTCTACTCTGCAAAAAATACATATAGAAAAATCTATTTAAAATAAATTAATACATTTTAATAAATTCAATTTCACTGAACTCAATTTCATTTTGTCCCCAGATATATATTTTTGGTTATTTTTATTTTTAAATTAAACTAAGAAACGTTTGCTTTATTTCTATTTTCTAGTTTACTTTTTGTGGATTTTGTGAAATGATAAAACTCTTTGTGGTGCACAGTGTGTTTTTGTACAGCCTCCTCCTGTGGTTATGACACTGTGTTCTCTCACTGAACAGAAATACACAGCGCTGTCTGTAGATTCTGGATCTTTCACTGTGAGTGATCCACTCTGAGGAACTGTTTTATTGGCTGAAAACTTCTTATTAAATCCTTCTTCAAAGTGTGGCTCTGTGTAGCTGGTTGTGAAGACTACAAGCTTCATAGAGTCTCCATGGTTCTGACGGTACCAGTACATCTCTCTATAGGCTGCTCCCTTTGTTTGTTCACAGGTGATGGTTGCAGGTCGACCAGGTTCAGCCCAGATCATTTCAGGCTGTATCACATCCTTGGCTTTTACAACACCTGTGAATAAACAATATATAACACTTTACAGAACAGAGACTTTAGTTTTTCATGTACAGCAGCTGATCATTCAAGAACTTCATGGCTACCTTGGATCCAGGACAATGTCTGAAGCAGTAGTATAACAACTCTGATCATGTTGAGTCTGATTTGTAGAACAAAATGACATAAAATAGCGAAATTTACTGACTAGCTGTGGATACAGGATATGACATCACATCAGCAGAGTGGTGAAGAGGGAGGATGAATGTATGACCATTTTTGGTTTCTCCAAAAAACTTTCAGTAGATAGTTATTAAAAGAAATTAGGGCTGTCCTCGACTATGAATTTTCATAGTCAAATCAGAATTTTCGAATCTTTCTATAGTCGACAGACAGTCGAATCTAGACCTTTGTGTGTGTGTGTGTGAATGGGTTGGGAGGGGCACGACACTATAGTCAGCAGGAGGGTAAAACTATTTTTTTTTTATTTTACACACTGCAACAACTTTTAATAAAGCGACCAAAACTTATTTAGGTTTAAATAAAAAAGGTGTCACACATTGACCGGCCAGCTCTGCCTTTCTCCTTTGCTCCGCCTTTGTCCTGCCCTCATTAACTACATTCATCTGTTCCTTGTTTCTTGTCTCCTCCTGTACCCAGGTGTCCTGTATCTTGTGTTTAGCCAGTCCTGTTGTGTCATTGTACTAACTGTTGTACGATTGTTATCCATCGCTTTGTCATGTTTCTAGTTCCTTGTCCTGTATGTTTATCTACCGTATTTCCCCAACGTTAGGCCTCCCCATTCTTTAAGTTGCAGAAAATACTCATTTATGTTTTAAGATAAGCCGCACAACACTGTTAATAGTGATTTACTGAGTTTACCGATCCGAAGTTAAAGCATCTAATTTAGCCCCTGGAGCCTTTGCAGCTCTACACCATAGTTGAACACGATGAACTCAACTTTTGAACTTAACATCACACTGCAACGCAAAAACTAAAATGCAGAATTTAATCTTCAGGTCGTTGCTTTCACAAACCAACTTCTGAAATATCCGAGATTGATACCGGTGACCAAAATGTGTCCGACATCGAGTTGTTCGCCAGAAATGATGTTAACAGATCTAATTTTGAAGGATTTAAAGAAAGATAAGCCTAATAATTTTTACATTCCAATGTTGCTTTTTATACTGAAGAATTTACATGTAGACAGATGATTGACAGCGCTGTACTGCAGTAGCCCCACCCTCCAGTGATTCAAACCATAATGAAAAACCTTATCTTTTCCTGGCCAAAAATTACATATTTGTGTTAAATGGAGCTTTCCCCAGCTTGTATTCTACACTAGGATGTAATGTAATATAGCAAAGGGCTGAAAAAGTTGAAGAGTCTGGATGCAGCAGCGGTGATTAAGTGAGAACATCGTCACTGATCTGATCTTTACTTTGTGTTGTTTTTCTAACTGTTCATTGCTGCAGTAAACAGTACTTTTATATTCAACTAATCATTTGGGGATGTCGTCTTTTTGTACTGAATTATACTTTTATAATTATTGCTTTTGTTTAGTGTTCAACACTTCTCTTTTCCATATTAAAACTCATTAAAACTGGAACGCTGTCACCCGTACTTCCTGCCTAAACCTTTACAGGGGAAGGGCAACAGCACTTTGTCTAATACATAGTGCTTCTTATAAGATGTGAATATGCACATGTCATAAAAGCACAACAAATTTTCCTCATTTGCAGAAACTGGCAGTGAGCCAAACCCAGGCCCCAGGAGCAGGTGTGTTAATAAAGTCTTCTGTCCTGACAGTTTATCAGAGGTGTTTTTGCACTGAGTAGAGCAGCTCTGCAGCACTGTGTAATACGCAGCACAGAAATACACTGCACTGTCTGAGGGGGAAAGACGTTTGATGGTCAAAGAGACATTCTTTGTTCCATCTCCAGTCATGTCCACTTTATTCAGGAAATTTGTTTCTATATTAGTAGTTATGGTCCTTAGGCGATATCCAATATACAGTAAATCATGTTGTTGGGTTTGTTTGTACCAGTTGACTTGATCATAACTTTGTATAGTGTGTGAACAAACAATGGTTGCAGATCCTTCACTGCTCTTTATCAGATGAGAAGGCATCTGTGTGACATGATTACTGCGAGAAAATCCTGAAAAAGAGAACAAATATTGATTTAAATGTTAAAAAACCACATTGGGGGGAAATACAGTGTTTAAAATCTTACCAAATCCACATGCACACAGAATAATAACAATAGCAACACGGATCATGATGAGCTGGACGTGTTCCTGCCTCAGACTGTGGCCACTCTGTACTTCAGTTAAAAGTCACAATACTCATTGTTTAAAACTCATTATCATAGCGCCCCCTTATGATCAAATTCTGAAGTGATTCTGGATACCTACTGTGCATATGAAGCAGTGGGCCTGTTGATTGGAAAAGGCTGATTATACTGTGTATGTTATATTTGAAAGAAAATGAGTGAGTACAGTGTTTATCATGGATCTAAATCTATGGATATATCCAATAAACAAGAGACTATACAATACACAACAGACAATGCAATTATTAGATCCATGATAAACAGTGTACTCACTCATTTTCCTTCAAATATAACACACACTATAATCAGCCATTTGGCTGATGCATTTGTCTAAAGCGACTTTCAAGTACAGGAACAATTCATATTGTATATTGTGTGTTGTACATGGCAGTCTATATAGCATATCCTACATTGTCTAGCACGTATTGTCTCATAGTACTGTCTGTACAACACATGCTCATTGTATTATACTCCAGACACCATCGGCTGAAAATAAATTACTTGTTTGTGTGGACATACTTGGTCATTACAACTGATTCTGACATTGTTTATGTCCGTCAATATATAGAGAAAAACATTGAAAATCAAATGCGTCCATGAAGTTAGTAAAACATTCATTCTAAAAAAAAAAAAAGTAAATAAAACAAAAGTGAACTCTGTAAATAATAATAATAATAATAATAATAATAATAATAATAATAATAATAATAAATAATAGAAATAATAGAAAAAAAATTGTTTCTCTGAACTTGATTTTATTCTGTCCTTACATTCAGATATTTTTGTTTATTTAATCTTATGCTTAAGTTCAATACATTTGCTTAAGCATTTATATCTAATTTCCAATGCATTCTCTGTGGATTTTGTGAAATGGTAAAACTCTTTGTGGTGCACAGTGTGTTTTTGTACAGCCTCCTCCTGTGGTTATGACACTGTGTTCTCTTACTGAACAGAAATACACAGCGCTGTCTGTAGATTCTGGATCTTTCACTGTGAGTGATCCACTCTGAGGAACTGTTTTATTGGCTGAAAACTTCTTATTAAATCCTTCTTCAAAGTGTGGCTCTGTGTAACTGGTTGTAAAGACTACAAGCTTCATAGAGTCTCCAAGGTTCTGACGGTACCAGTACATCTGATTGTAAGTTGCTCCCTTCGTTTGTTCACAGGTGATGGTTGCAGGTCGACTAGGTTCAGCCCAGATCATTTCAGGCTGTATCACATCCTTGGCTCTTACAACACCTGTACAAAAAAGTATATAACAATTTACTAAACAGAGACGTCTTCACATGTGGTAGCTTGGCAAGAACTTCTTCATGGCTACCTTGGATCCAGTACAGTGTCTGAAGCAGTAATATAATGACTCTAATCATGTTGAGTCTGACTTGAAGATGAGAATGACATAAAAAAGCTAATTTTACTGACTAGCGGAGAAGCTGTGGACTAATGGTTTCCAGAAGTGGGTTTTCTGGTTAAATTTCTGGAAGCAGCCAGCAGGCTGAAGTGCCCTTGATCAAGGCACCTATCCCCTACTGCTCACCCTGTACATTACTCTGGATAAGAGCTCACTGTAAATGCTGTAAATGTAAAATGTAGCTATAGGATATGACATCACATTGGCAGTGCGGTGCAGAGGGAGGAAAAAATTGTTAGCTCGTCCCTATTTGTCCGGACCCTAAATGTGGTGATAGGTGCGGGTGACGAGCTATTGTAACGGATCACGGGGTCCACAATACAAATTATATTATATATAATTTAATATATATATATATATAATTTAATATATATATATAAATAAAAGAACTGGTTTAAAAAATTAGGGCCTAGGCCAACATGCATGTGAGAGTCAACAGACCAGAACCTTCAAGTGTAACTACAGCTCCCCCTACAGAGTTGATGATAATCATGCATGTTCTGGTGGCTGTTTTACTGGGTACAGGGCTGCGTCTGGTTAATAGAAAGCTTCTTTCAGTTTAAGGTTGTCTAATATCACCAGGGTTCCTCCTGTGGGTTCATCAGTGGAGCCTACATCTCATCCATCTTCAGACTAGTATAGGACACCTGCACACCCTTCATCTCACGATGGGTCCTCCTCCTGAGCCTTGGTTCCTTCCAAGGGTCCTTCCTCCAGCTGAGGGAGTTTTTCCTCACCTCTGTTGCTCGGACCAGGATTCACTGAGGCTGTTTTGTGAAATCTTCATAAAATTGAGTTGAACTGGATTGAATCTTATACACATAATGGAATCAATAATTAAAAGATTGTTCATCCAGTTTTACAGATGTACAGGATGTTTAGTGACACTGACTGACATTGGAATCACTCTGCTCAAAATCCTCTTTTTTACTTTTGGCTTCCAGCAATTACAGAAACAATATATAGCAATACAAATAGCAAGAAAATGCTATATTTTATATATCTTCCAGTTTAATTAGATTATACAGAAAATTCACTGAAGGATAACCAAGTTAATTCCATGGAAATTGCTGATATTGTTTTACACTTCTTATTACAGTGCCTATAGATAATGTCAGTGCTAAATCTCTAAATTAATCGTTATTGATTATCTCCTGAATGTGGTCAGTGCTGTCGCCTTACAGTAAGAAGGTCCTGGGTACAAGGTCTGTCTGTGTGAGGTGTACAAGCCCTTCCTGTGTTTGTGTGGGTTTCCTCTGGGTTCTCCAGAGTTTCCTCCCACTGTGTAAAGGCTTGTGGATTAGGTCGACTGGCTGCTCTACAGTTCCCATAGGTGCGAGTATGTGTTGTTCTGGCTAACCCAAAAGCAATAAGCGGTTTTGGAAAAAATAACTCCTTAGAGAAGACATTGGTAGTTTCTGCTGTTTGCATTTGTTTACAAAAAAACTGGCTGTGAGTCAAACCCAGGCCACAGAAGCAGGTGTTAATAACGTCCCAAGTCTTCTGTACTGTCATTTCATCAAAAACTGTTTTTGCACTGAGTAGAGCAGCTCTGCAGCACTGTAATACACAGAACAGAAATACATTTTTGGTTCCATCTCCAGTCATGTCCACTTTATTCAGGAAATCGGCTTCTATTTTAGGTGTTAACACTCCATAGAGATAGCCAATAAAAGTTAACTCCTGATGTTGGGTTTGTTTGTACCAGTTCAATCATTGCAGATCCATTATGGTTTCCAGTCAGATGAGGAGGAGTCTGGATGACACTATTACATTGAGAAAAGCCTGAAAGATTCAAGAAATATTTATTATTATCAGCTCATTTATATACATGAATACAAGAAATGATGCTTATCTTAGATCAGACATCACAGACAAACTACACAATGTTTGCTAGGGACCAGAGGCTTCAGGAAACAGACAGTGACTAATGTTAAATATAATTATATTACAAGAAAGTGACTTTTACAGTATAGAGTATAGGCTGCGGCCAAAAATGCAATGCCAAACTTAGAGCATAGTTTATACAAAACTTACCGAACAGGCCCATGAACAAAATCGTGATAACACTTCCAACACGTTTCATGCTGAATCTCTGTACTTGCTTCAAACTGTAATGATGCATATGTAGTCATGGAGCCTCCTTATGATGAAGATCATTAGCTCATTGTTCACTATCCTATACCAATAGCCACAGTTCCCTTATAAGGGGCGTATTCATGCACAGTGCTCTCCACAATTACTGCAACTCTTGATTGGTTAAGATTTGTACTTAGGCTTTAATAAATTATTTTATTTCTGAAAAATATAGGCTCACAACTCAAAAAAGAGAAAAAAAATTCAACTTTCAATTGAAGTAGTTTATTTAATAAGTTTATTAACTTTTTTTTTTTTTTACATGAAAATCACATGTGCCACAATTATTGACACTCCTGCTGTTAATATTTCATTCAACCCTCTTTTGACAACAAGATAACACTTAATCTTCTCCTAGACCTTCCCCTTTGTACAATCTTTCTAGATCATCCAGAGTCCTGGGTCTTCTCTTATGCACTTGCCTCTTCAGCTCACCCACAGGTTTTCAATAGGGTTGAGGTCTGGTGACTGAAAGGGCCATGGAAGAAGCTTTATTTTGTCTCTGCTCAGCCATTTTTATGTACATTTTGCTACATGTTCAGGCTCATTATCCTGCTGCAAGACCCAATGATGACCCATCTTCAGCTTTCTGGGAGAAGCCACCAAAGTTTGATTTAAATTGTCCTAATATCATGATGGCATGATGCCAAAGAGATCATGATGCAATGCACCCCAAAAATGTTTCAAGGGCCTTTGGAAGAGAAACAGCCCAAAAGCATCACAGATCCTCCACCATACTTTACAGTGGGGATGAAGAGCTTTTCTGCATACTCATCCTTGGATTTATGCCAGACCTACTTACAAAGTTTGATGCCAAAAAACTAAATTTTAGTCTCATCTGATCAAATCACATGGTCCCGGTTGTAGTCCCAGTACCACTCAACAAACTCTAGATGTTTATATTTGTCGTTGTAGGTGAAAAAAGACTTTTTCCTTGCATGTCTCCAAAACAGCTTGTTGGCATGGAAATAGCATCTTATGGTTGTCATGGAAACTTTGTGACCCCAAGATACCCCTCTTTGGTGCAGTTCTCTAACAGTGAGCTTTGGAGAATTATTTTCTTCTCTTACCATCCTCCTCACTGTGAGTGGTGGCCAGATAAACTTGGCTCCTCCTCCAGACCTGTTTGTCACTTTTCCAGTTGTTTTAAATGTCTTTATTATTCCTCTGACTGCAGATACATGCAGGTTTAGGCCAGTAGCTATTTTCATGTAGCCGTTACCTGACTTATGAGGATCGACTCATCTGCTTTACTTGAACAGCAAAGCCAATGTTAAAGTGTTGGCTAAGCGTTATAGAACTCTGTATAACACCATATTCATTTCCCAGAGAAACAGGAAGTCATTAATTACTAATCAAAAGTTTCTGTTTACTCAAATAATTTTTTTCTGATCAAACTTAGAAAATGACAAAAAAAGTTTCATTTACATTTATTTTATATGAATTGTTAGGGGTTCCAAAAACTGTGGAAAACAGTTTTTCATGTAAAAAGAGAGGGGATTTTCCCCCAAATAAATAAATAAATGCACTTAACTTTTAAATATATTTTATTTTAGTTTTTTGTAGTTGTTAGTTGTTTTGTTAGTTGTTGTTTTTTTTATTTGAAGCATAAGAACACATCTTGCCGATAATTGTAAAAGGTGCTGAATGCACCATGTGGACTGTGCATACAGTGAGGCTTGTGCAATATAAATCATGCAACATTTTAAATGTAAAAAATAAAATTACACTGCTCCCTGATTGATAGCTGCCAACTGCTCCATGTCTGGATGGGGTTAAAGGTCACCATTTCACTGTAGTGCACATTGTGTGATGTGGTGACAGTTCATTACATGGCAAATAAAACTGTAACTTTATCCAATAAATTCTTTGTTTTAATTACAAGCATTTTTGACTGTTTGCCAATTCTTCATGTAATGTTTCCACAATGTGTGGGGAAGAGCTGGTATATAGAGTTCTGACATACAGAATTGTTCAAAATAACAGCAGTGCAATGTGACTAACCAGAATATTCCAGGTTTTTAGTATATCTTTTATTGATACATGGCAAACAAGTTACCAGTAGGTGCAGTAGAATCTCAGACAACAAACAAGACCCAGCAATTATGACATGCACACTCTTAAGGCTGTGCAATTGGGTAATTATTTGAAAGGGGTGTGTTAAAAAAAATAGCAGTGTGGCATTCAATCAGTGAGGTCATCAATTTTGTGAAAAAACAGGTG
>JBBIGC010035754.1:0-10000 GCA_037576955.1 Lepidarchus adonis
TCGAACCCGGATTCTATAAACTCTGTAAATCTGCTTTGTGACAACGTCAGTTATAAAAACACTGTATAAATAAAATTGACTTGATTTGACTTAATGTTAGGTAAAAATGTCTCTGTCTCTCTCTCTGTCTGTCTGTGTATCTCTCTGTCTGTCTGTCCCTCCCTCTCTCTCTGTCTGTCTGTCTCTCTCACACACAGACATGTCTCGGGAGTTGGGCTGTAATGCCAGTGCTCTGACCGGACGCCGCTATAAGAAGTTTCTGCTGGAACTACGTGACTCTCACTCTCTGCTGAAGAGCAGCCACAGCGGCCTCATCGACCGGCTGCTGGAGGGCTACGACAGCGCCCGCCACGGGACAGGGGTGTGTATGGTCTGTTGGACAGCGGGTCTATGGTCAGACAGTGACTGAAATAAAGGTGGAGAGGTTCTGTTTATGGAGCAGTAGGTGGATGTACACATAAGAAGTGGAGCTAAGGGAGTTTCTGATGAAGTGGGCAGCAGTGAATGATCTGAAACATGACGTATACGCTGTTTTCTCTCCAGCAGGCATTCGGGGAAACTGAATTTCTAAAGTACAAGGAGGACCTGACGGAACTCGCCGCTCTGTAAGCGCTCCTTTTCTCCAGTTATACTGTTATAGTGCTTTTTACAACAGACATTTTCACAAAGCAGCTTTGCAGAATCCGGGTCCGAGCAAGCGAGGCTGTAGGAGAAACCAAGGCTCCTCAACAGTGAGCGGAAGGAAAGGAAAGCGTCTCAGTTTCTGGTGCTTGCAGCTAGAACCTATAGTTTGAAGTAACGGATCCAGCATTTGCATATAAAGCGTAAAGTACAGGGAGCTGTTCATGGAAGTTATAGTCTGAAAGAGGTGAGCAGTGATGGGAGCTCCAGACTTGGAGGACCACGGTGGCAATGAAAAAATCAATTGACAAAACAAACCCAAGCTCTGACAACAAAATGATAAATGACAAAATGACTCCGCCTCCATAAATAAAAAATACAGCGTCACTTTGCCCCCAAGCCAAACCCATTGATCCATAAAAACACAGATGTTTCAGAATCAGAAAAGCAGTCACAAAATAAAAGTGTGGTAAAGAAATATGTAATGGAATAAATTCATATAAAATAAGCCTAAAAATCCAAATACATAACAAAAAATAATAAGCACTGAGTAGCCGGCAGTGGTGGCCGAACTATATTTGACAATAGTAACAGTCAGCAGTTTGTGACCTAATTTTCCATATAACAGCAGAATTGTTTCTAATATACAATATAATAGCTGTGCAGTGTTTATTAAGTTAGTTATAAACTGTAATACGCTGTTAAAGGAAAATAGCCACAAAATGTTTTTTTCCTGGAATTTTACCATTTTACCAGTTTTAACAGAAGTACATTTATGCCAGATTTGATCTTTTTGCAGGACATTGGTCTCTTGGTTAGTTACTTACATTTTCATTAGAAATAGAATTTCAACAATTAATCGTTTTTAGAAATAAAATATCTTGTGTAAATGGTGTAAATGTTACTCCTGACCAGCAGGGGGTGCACTGCAAACACGTATTCTTTCTCTCCACTTCTACAGTGTAAAGATCCATTCCAGCTCCAGCAGCCTGAACCAGCAGCACCAGTCAGCAGCTAAGGATCTCACCAGCTCTCCTGGACCATCCTCGGCCTCCACCATCCAGGTCACATACCTACCCTCTTCAGGCCAGCGTAGCAAGAGGCCCAAGCATTTCCTGGAGCTCAAGAACTTCAAGGACAACTACAACACCCTGGAGAGTACGCTGTAGAAGCCGGGCTCTTGAATGAACACTGGGGAGAACAGACGCAGACCTGGTTCTTCAGAAACGTGGCTCACAAGGACTGTCCGTGCAGGATGGAGCTCTGGAGCAGAGGTTTGTATGATACAGAATAGACTTTTAAAGGATAAATCTTCTGAGAATACGGAGAAACTGGTGACTTTTACAGCACAGACTGTCTGGACTGTCACACGACATCTGTAAATGATTGTAGAAGCTCCGGGAAGGGCAGGAGAGACGTCTGTGAAGGTTTGAAAACTGTGATTTGGAAGCATTATTGTGTTATTATTATACTACTGTAATGCCATCATTTCCCCATCAGATGAACTAGGATGTAAAGACGTTTTCTGAGAGGCACAGCTGAGATATAACACTTGGTAAGTGTTCAAATGCAAGATAAGTTGATTATTACAATCTAATGTCAAATATAATGTTTAGCCATTCTCCTCGAGGTTTCCCTTCACAGTTAGCATCCGCTAATGAATCATTCTGGCGAGAAAAGCCCAGGAGACGCACTCCAGTGCCCCCTACTGGTTGACTGTACATATGCGAGATCTTTTAAGTGCACCTTTTAGCCATGATATGTGTGTTGGAGGAATTTGGTGACCATTTATGTGTTGTCCATACGTGACTGACTTAATCATAAATCTCTTCCAGCCCCGAATTCGTTACCTCGTGTCTTCTGTATATCATGGCAGACAGCCTAAAAACAAACGTACCCAATTTTCAGTCAGGCAGTTTGCTTTTTTAGTTTGTACACCTATATTATAATGCTAATTTCCATAGCACCTCTATGGCATTCTGGTACTATTTTACTGATGAGCTAAATTAATAGAGAATAAGCCTTTATTATCCTACTAATGAGGAATTTAAGTGTTACAGAGCTCTTATAACAAAAGGAATATAGGAGAAGAACAACATGGACGTTTCTGGTCTATATATATTTAAAAAAGAATAATCCTATATACATAAACAACCAAGAAATCTTTTTCAAGATCAAAGTAATGCAAATGAACATTTTAGGCACATTTTCATTAAAAACACTGATCTAAAGTTCGGAGACGGCGATTCCTGGTTCACCTGACGTGTTAACATCTATTTGAACTTGTATGTGTCATGTCCTGAGTGAGTCCTGGCTTAGAACTGCTGCTGAAGAACATCTGACACAAACATTAGTGAGGTTCCTACTCATGTTCAGTCAATATTTGGTATTTGCCAAATTTCCAGAAAGAGCAGGGGGACCCAGATCTGCAAAAATGACTGTCCAATAGTTTGCGATTTCCCTCCCCAGTACCTCCAGTGATTGTTGAACACTGTTAAAGTTTGATTCTAAAATAAACCCTAATCTTCACTAATCTGTGGTGATGTTCATGTGCTTTCAAATCACAAACTCATTAAACTGGAGAATAAAACTAAAACATCAAACGTTGAAAAGAAATATTCTTTTATGCTCATTTAGAATTTGATTCCAGCGAAACGTTTCAAAGAAGTTAGAGCAAGGACATGTTTACCACTATTTGACAAGGGACTACAGATGGAAATGAGCTAATTTGATAACACATTTACATTTTCAGCTAAAATTGAAATGTTGATTAATGTTAAAATTAAAAGCACTCTGTGCACAATTGATAACTGAGGACTCCATTCTTGCTGGATTATTGAATATTAGCTCAACAGTTGGGCCAAGATGGTTGACGGACTTCTAATTCGAATGAATGTGTTGGGCATTGTCTTGCTGAAATTGGGACGACCTCTGGATTGCAGCAAATGTTGCTCCAAAACCTGTTTATATTGTTAAGTCCAAATGATGCTTTCATAAACATGGAGCCTGCGTAGACTAATGCACCACCATCACCGATGTGGAAACAATTTCCCCCCAAGTTTAATAAAGTTTTCTGACTGTCCCTCAGCTTTTTAGCTGTGAGGTATTTACATTTTAAGCAGCATCTTGTGTTTTATGGAAACAGGAAATATGTTTTTCTTCTTCTACAGGGAGTTTTTTTAATTTTTTTAACAAAGACCTTTCATAAACACTAGATGGCGACGTTCACATTTTTTACTTTGTCCATAATAAACATCCTCAGTCAGATTTCCCTGTACGGAGTCCTTGGCCATTAAAAGCTCTTTTTAAAAGAGCATATGTACACGTTTTCCACTTACCCTAGTGTAGTTAGTCGTCAAAAATATGTTGCAGATGCAAATTCAATTATTCACCAAAACCTATCCACTCAGACCTCCTCCAGAGCTTCATTCAGGTTATTCAGACTAGTCCTTGTGGTATAGGACACAGTATGACTTACTATAACTATAGAAATGAACAAAAAACGATTTTAGTCATAAATGCTCGTGTGCCACCTTAATGAAGACTGAACAGTTTTTTAAGCACTAAATAGATTTTTGTGAAGTTGCTTTATATATTGATTTTTTTTTTTTTAAATCAAACTCATACTAATATATTTCACTAACTATTCTGCTTCTACCTGCTGTGCTGACTGACCTGTCCAGGTCAAAACTCCAGAAACTGATACAGTCTGATTCACAAGTGTGAGAAACTGCTGCAGGTTACAACATCGGCGTCAGATTGTAAACTTTACAACGTTGTAAATCCTCTGATTGGTCGACTGCGAGGGAACCTCGACACAAGAACCGCACGAACGGTTTTTACAGATCATTTTATTTCAAATAACCAAACATCATCTTACATAAATATGCATTACATCCCTAAAACTGCTCAGAAGTTTCACTACAAAAATATTTTCATGTTAAATAAAGAACAAAGAATATTGCAGTGGGTGCAAAGTCAACTGAAGCCCATTCTGTGGATGTTCACGTCTAAAAGAAAATTGGAAAACTGTTTCCCCCAAGACGAGAAAAAACGGCCAAAAATGACAGCGGACTGAAAACGGGACTTAGTATTTTTAAAATTTAAGTCGTTACTTCAACACATGTTAATGTCACAGGAAGCTGTTATTCTAAAGCCATTTTTTCACAAAAGACAATTTTATGAAAATCATTTTGAGATATTAAGTCAAAATTTTTCCACATTTACAAGCTGTTTTCTATTCAACCTGGCAGGACTGGACTTTCCACACGTCCCGCAGACAGGAGAACATCTTCTAAAGCCATAAATATCATCTGTACAAAAGCTGGCTGCATGAATGTTTGGAAGTGAAATGACTGAAAGACGGAGCTGAATGTTCTTCAGACTGTGACTGGTGATGTTCCTGCTCTCTGTCTCACTGTGGCAGGAAAAGAGCTTTTTTAAAAATCATAACTTCATATTGTTTCCACTGTGCCCAACCTCCTCGTATGAAAAACTGATGCATCAAACCTGATGTTAATGTTAGTACTTAACACTGGCAATTGTCCATTTACGCAACAATAACCAAAGCTAGGCCCTAAATCAGGTGTAGAACGTTCTTTCTGGAGGGTGTCCAGCATAGTCACCTGGTTCCACTTCCCAGGTTTAGTGGGTGCGTTTGAAGAAGAACGACCAGGACCAGAGTCACCCATCGCAGCTCTAAGTGAACATGGAAAGTCCAGTTCAGGTTTAACCAGGAACTGAAAATGTGTTAATTTTATATTTATATATATAAAAGCAAATGGAATTAATGGCCGATTAGTTTTCTGACCGCGACGCTGCCGGACAAAAACCATTAGTTATGAGCTGTATTTATGAGACTTAAAGTTGTCAGCCCTTACTGAGGGTTTAATCTGGGCTTAGTCTTAATCTGCTCCCACCCAACACGCCCACTGCAAACCACCGCATGAAGCTCCACTGAGCAAAGCAAACACGGCCGGGTCACCACGGTGGTGATCGCACAGCAGGTTGTCCCAGGCCGCTCCTGCTGCATGTCCCAGCATGCCTTGCCTTTCTTTCATCCTCCTTTCTGACGGACTTGATTGTCGAGATGGTTTGGGTGCCTTCAGTTTAGAACAGGGGGGTCAAACTCAGTTCCTGGAGGGTATCCAGCACCTCCTCACACCGTGCAGGACACCGCCCTCCAGGACCGGAGTTCCACACCGCTCGCAGATATGTTTCCGATTCCTTCATTAAGACGAGAGAAGCCCAAACAGTTGCTCTAAGAGACTTAAGCCTGAGGCTGTTAATTAACGTCACTCTGGCCGAAGGAAACGCTCATCCAGATTGAGAGTGAGAGAGCGAGATTAAGCCACAATCTGTCGCTCTGTTTCTCCACCTTTTCGCGGAGGGGCTTGATCGTGTTCGGAGGACCAGCCTCGAGTCCCTGCGTGTTCCCTTTCTCTATTCTTCATTTCCGTTTAGCTGCTTAAGCTGATATTCCCGGAGCTTTACCGCCGAGCTGCATGTCAACCTTTCAGCCAGAACATTATAACCACCTGCCCACCCCCATGCTGCTGGATAACAGGAGCTCCTTTTTGGACCGGACAGGCTAGCCTTCACTCCCAGCATGCATCAGTGTGCCTTGGGTGCCCTGATGCCAGATCACTGCTTCTAGCACATTCATGTTGAGAACTGACTGTTCACTTGCTGCCTCGTTTATCCCACCCCTGACTGGTGGCATTGTAATGAAAATAGTGGTGTTAATGTTGTGGCTGATGGGTAATGAAGGTGTATGCAGGTCATTGGATGTCCAAGTCCAGCTGAAATGCGCTATGGAACGTTAGGAAACCTACACCTACACCACATCTATTCTCATCAGACCATAAACCCCAAGCTTGAAGAGAAACAGAAAAAGCGTAGTTGTGGAGGCGTTAGAAGGTGATGGACTCAGTGAGGGCCGTGTTGTTGGGTCTCGGACGCTGGTGAGATCTTCAGGATTTGATCTCTATGACTTTGATGAAGGGAAGACTCTTGCTGCTCTGAGTGGATGGCTTCAGAGGCTTGCTGGGAAGGATATGAAGAAGAAGGGGTCGCAAATCAAAAATAAACGACAAATATTTCGAATGAAACAGCTGACGGCGAGCGCAATACCTGTAGACAATTTGGGCATTGTGGTCCGACGACAGGTACGAGTTTGACCGTTGTCCTCCTGCAAAGTAGTCCATCTGATCTCGCATCTCTCGGTTCTGTAAGAGAGAGAAATGGTGCAGTGAAAACTAGAGCGGAGCGATATATGGAGTAACTCCACGTATCTCGGCTTGTTCCACGTGTGATGTAGTAAATGACTTTATCTTTACCATAAATACTAACGCTATTGTTAAACAGCTTGTGCTTTCTGCTCCGTCAAAGCAGACAGTTTTCTCCTCCACCCATCCAGAGAACTCTCCTAGCGCATGTGAGTTTTGTACTTCACTAACAGTGGAGAGCGGCAATAATTGAAGATGGAGGTGGATGAATTGTTTTTTAAAAAAAAAAAAACAGCACCGGCTCCATTATTGATTTATAACTAATATTATTTGTAAGTGTTATTTATAACTTTAAAATAAAGCATTTGTTATATTAAACTTTGATTTAAAATAGTGTTTGCTATGTTAAAAGTTAAAAGTAAAAATAGTTAAAAAAAAAAAAAAAGTTAAAAATAAAGAGTTCCGTGTTTAGTTTAAAATAATAAATTGCTATATTGAACTTTGGTTTAAAATAAAAGCATTTACTATGTTAAACTCTGGCAAATTTCATTATATTGTTGTAATTTTATGCAATATAGGGCCGAATTCATCATGTATACAGTGATTTCGAGGAAATTTCAAGATATATATTGTGTATCGTGAAATAGCATAAAAATATTGCAATATCATTTTCATGCCATATCGCACAGCCCTAGTGAAGTTCAGGTCAATTTGATTTGTGTGACTCTTTTCAGGACAGCCCATCACAGAGACAGACATTCATTACCTATGGGTAGAGTAGAGTAGCCAGTCAACCTAAACCACAAGCCTTTGGATGGAGGAAGGAAACCGGAGAACCTGTATTAAACCCTCACACAGCTTGTACACTCCATGCAGAAAGACACCTGTTACCCAGGAGCTGAACCAAGGACCCTCTTGCTTTGAGGTGAAAGACACCATATACAGTGGGTATGGACCTCCTTAAATTTTCCACTCTTTGTTATATTGCTGCCATTTAAAACCATTCATTTTTTCCTTATTAATGTTCACACAGCTCCTCATACTGACTGAAAAACACAGAATTGTTGACATTTTTGCAGATTTATTAAAAAAAGACAAACTGAAATATTCTAAGTATTCATACCTGTTGCTCAGTATTTAGTAGAAGCTCCTTTTGATCAATTACAGACATGAGACTTTTTGGGAAAGATGCAGCAAGTTTTTCATACCTGGATTTGGAGCCACTATTATGGAGCCACTGTGACCTTAGGAACCTTTCTGCAGCAGAAATTGTTTTGTTACCTTGGTCAGATCTGTGCCACAATTCTGTCTCTGAGCTCTTCAGGCAGTTCCTTTGACCTCATGATTCTCATTTGCTCTGACATGTACTGTGAGCTGTAAGGTCTTATACAGACAGGTGTGTGGCTTTCTTAATCAAGTCCAATCAGTCTAATCAAACACAGCTGGACTCAAATGAAGGTGTAGAACCATCTCAAGCATGATCAGAAGAAATGGACAGCACCGGCGTTAAATATATGAGCGTCACAACAAAGGGTCTGAATACTTAGGACTATGTGATATTTCAGTTTTTCTTTTTTAATAAATCTGCAAAAAACAATTCTGTGTTTTTCTGTCAATATGGGGCTGTGTGAACATTAATGAGGAAAAAAATGAACGATTTTAGCAAATGACTGCAATATAAAAAGGGGGGGGGGGGGGTCTGAATACTTTCTGCACCTACTGTAAATATATAAAGATAGTACATGTGATATGTGTGTGTATGTGTGTATGTACTGACCTCTGCCTCTAAGAAGGCCACTTTCTCCTCCAGCTCTCTGATGATGCGATCTCGCTCCTGAATCAACATACGCGAGTTCTGCAGCTGAACGGGGGAAACGTGAGTGAGAACGTGTGTTATGCCACAATCAAGTTCCACTGTGTTTTTTTGTGCCTGTAAACGTCTGCCTACCTGCTCGATCATCTGTCGGAGTTTTCTCTGTTGACTCTTGAGCATATCGTCAAGGTGATGAATCTTTTCTCGCAGGATGGCGTTCTCCTTCTCCACCTGCTCTAACCTGAAGCAATTGCACCATGACTTCCATTAATATGACCAAACTAGAAATAAAATGTGTGTTTATTTTTCATTGAGAAAGTCAAGAAAGTGAGGGGGTGCCAAAACTTTTCTCTCTAAATGAACACAGCATCAGAACCTATGAACTGGATAGTTCTGGATTAAGGTTGGGCGATTTCGGTGTTGAGGCATGGGAGGGTGGTCACCCAGAGTGTTAGTTGTGATTACGGCCAGAAGGTGGCGGTAATGTGGCAATTTGCCAACTGCCATTAAACAGAAGCTGTGTAGAAGAGTGTGGAATAATGTGTGCAGCGCTGTCAGATTAGTCAATCAACTCACCTCTCCTTTCCGGCATTCCCCTCTTCCTTCAGCTCTCGCAACTGCAGTAGCTCCGCCTCCCGTGTCATTAGCTCCTCCCTCAGGCTGGAACTCTCCTGCTGCATCCCGCCCAGCAGCCGCTGGAGCTCGTCGATTCGCTCGTCCTGCTGCCGGACGCTCTGCTGAGCCTCTTTCAGCCGGTCGCTCTGCTCGGACAGCTGCTGCTTGTACTGAACCGCCTCTGCCTGAAGGTGGAGAGAAAAGCAGAATGATTGGGACGGGTCTGAATCAAACATTGCATCAGAGCAGAAGAACGAGTCTGTCATTCAGTCGCTGTTCTTCCCAGTTCTGGACCCGTCAGCAGCTGGGGAACCTGCGGGACAGGCAGCGAGCCCAGCAACCCTAACCCTCCCACCCCGCCCGCCCTGCAGGCCAATAGAGCTCAATTCATACCGGTTCCTCAGGAATGCCTCCATTAACAATGTAATGCTGCCGCCTACGGCTACAAGGACAAAAACAGTGACAAAAGGACACAGAACGAAAGCCAAGCGGAGGGGGAGAGAGAGAGGGAGGGAGGGAGAAAGAAACAATACAAGAATGAGGGATAAACAGAGATTGGAAGTCAAGAGAGAAGGAGAGAGGAAGGACAAAAAAAAATGGACAGAGGGAGGGACGGTTTGTGAAAACAGACCCTGTTGTGTAAAAAGCTGCCTGGAGGGTGAAGTTTACTTCAGTTTTATAGCTCACAGTAAATCATACTGGGGCCTAAACCACACCCACCAGT
>JBBIGC010035802.1:0-26880 GCA_037576955.1 Lepidarchus adonis
AGATAGATAGATAGATAGATAGATAGATAGATAGATAGATAGATAGATAGATAGATAGATAGATAGATAGATGCTATTTAATTTAGTTATTTTGCTAAATTCCTATTGGTGTTTTCCTTTTACCTTTTTCTCCCTTCAGCAGAATTTCTTCTCACGGGGGATCAATTTCTATTCTATTCTATTCTATTCTATTCTATTCTATTCTATTCTATTCTGAAACATCCCCAAGAATTTTGTCCCCCTACAATGTTCCAGTTCTGTAGACTCACACTTGAGTAAATGCTGTGGTGGCACTAAATGTAGCAAGGAAAAGGGTTAAAAAAGAAAAAATTCACCCACTCAGTCATTTTAGATTTAACGTTAATGTTTAACTACACTTCAGATGGCTATTGCACATTATTGGTTGTGGTAATATTTGCACACGCTAGACATCATCACTGTGTGTTCTTTACTCCTCAGTTCAGAGTGGTACTTTACAGACTCCCCCAATCACTGGACACCTCTAACACTGAAAGGGAGAAGGTCTGCAAAGACATTCTTTGAACCACATAAAACATGACTGTCTTTTTTTTAACTGCAATTAATGCAACATTACTGTACAGCTCAACGCGCTTGGAGGAGAACACTGAATACACTGTTATGTCAGGAAACAGACACCAAGTGAGTGCAAGGAAGAGGAGGAGGACCATCCTACCAAACCAGCCTTTTTAGTAGCCTTTTGGTTCTCTTTAAATGATCTTTAGCAAACTGTAGATGGGCAGAAATGTTCTTTTGGAGTGACTTTTCCTTGCAACCTTAGCAGTTATTCAGGGTTTTTTATTCTTTCAACTAATGTTCATTAACATTAGTTAATATAGCAGATGTCTTTATTTGCAAAGAAGTTATCCTATCTTCCTTTTTGACCTTTCATATACAAGGGGTCCATGACGCATGGAAATTTGTGGTTACATCACTGCCTCTTGTTTAATGCATATTTTTATTTTTTTATTTTTTTTATTTACTATAGTAAAATACAGTTGAACGCCTACTAAATGCTATATGGTAATAAGGCACTGGCACAAGTTGAGCTGTGTGCAGTGTGTGTGAGTGTGTGTGTGCGCAGGGATGGGGAGAGAGAGGGTGCTGTGCTGAGCGACTTCCATGTGGGGGCTGTTCATTGCTGTTATTGCTGTGATGTGGTGTTTCATTCATCGTTAGTGTTCAGGTGAATTTGTGGGTGAGATGGGGGGGTTAATAGTGCACTGTGCTAAGGCACCATCAGTGTCTCCAATGTGTTTACTGCTGTTGTGGTACTTGGTTTCGTCCACCAAATGTTTTGAAGCCATTATAAAGAGCCTTTCTATTTGGAGCAACATTTCCTAAATGCTTTACAGTAGTATGAGATCACCACGAGAGAGACTGTGTTAGCTATATGCGTGTTGCTCTTTCATGCATGAGTCACAGAAGTTTTGACTTACGTCAACTTTGGGTTACATCGCATTCAGAGCAACGGAACCCTGTTGTAACTCAAGGAACCCCAGTATTTATATAATACATAAACATAATACAGCTTTATCTGAGTTCTAAAAGCAGAAAAAGATAGATAGATAGATAGATAGATAGATAGATAGATAGATAGATAGATAGATAGATACTGAATACAGATACCACATGATCTGTGAGCTCAGACTCAGAAGCAAAAGGGAGAGGAGCCTGTAGTCTCCATAAGCCATTGTGTTGGTATTGTGGTGAGTTGCTCCCCCTAGAGGATGACAGGTGCTCTACAGTCATTCAGATGAAATAACGACTACAGGACAATGTACTTACTCTGTTCACTCTTTGGAGTTGGAGCCTCCAAAAGGAAGAAGAAGCTGAAGACACACCAGGCAGGTATCTTCTGGGGTAAATACCGAGTGGAGTTATACACAGCTGCCACCTTACCTCAAATGAAGAACATCAGGCAGAGATGCTTGGTGTTTTGTTGTCACTGGTTATACAAAGCTAATCAATGGAAGTGGATGCCCACCAATAAGAAATAGGCAAACTGCTCACCTAAATCAATACACACAAGCCAGTGGAGTGGGTCAGTGTTTTCTCATATACTCATGTATGTGGTTTCTAAAGCTGCATGACATACTGTTATTAAAGATTAACAAGACTTTTGGTCATTTATCTTCAGAGCCACCTATCCTGACCAGGGTCACTGGAAGTACCAGAACCGAGCATAGGATGAAAATAGACATGTTGCCATCACAGATGAGATACGCCTATGGTGTAGTAGGAGCATCTCTTTGTCTTTGGTCTGTGGGAGGAGACAGGAGAACCCGGTGGAAATCCATGCAGATATGCAAACTCATGCAGCAGCACTGACTTAAGTAAAATATTGAATATGGCTTTTTAAACAAAACCAAACATCAAAATCTTTACTTCTGTGCTAAAACTAAAATCTTGTGTAAAGTGCTTGAAGGCTTCATTTAAACACACACACACACACACACACACACACACACACATACACACAAAATACCAACAGTCTACTTCAGGACTGAAAACATTAGACGAAAAGCACAATGACTTTGATCCTCCTTTGTTCCTTCCTCCCCACACTCTCCTCTCCACATGACATTAAATATGATTTTGCAACAGTGAACAATTCACATTCTTCACATTATGTCCTCCAGATCTCTGTACTTCCCCAAGAGCTTCCTCCTGTCATACTGTTCAAACATCTTCATATGGAAGAAGAATTCACAGGAGGAGGAGTTCAGACCACTGGACATCTGTTATTAGTGTTAGTTAAGTGTAATAATTACATTTTTTAACATGTGCATTGAATTTACATTATAATAATTCACTGAAGGTTTCAGACTTTCTGTCAGTGTTGGGAAATGACAAAAATATGGAAAAAGTGTCTCCTCTTCCTAAATTAAAATCAAATTCCAATTTACCGTAAGTATATCGAGTATGAGTCTAATTCTACACAGTACGTGTTGAATATCCATTTCCAACACAATTTCTCTGTTTCACTCACTCGCTCCAGGAGATTAACAGTCTTAGCAAAAAGGTCAATAATAACACATTTGTCTAGTTTGGCCGCTTTGATCATATTGTGTGCTACTGATTTCTCTTTTTTTCCAGTTTTTTCCAATTTTCTCTCAAACTTAGTCATGTAGAATTCCACTCACTCACCCAGCATCTGGGGATGCATTCTTTGTACTGGCCCCAAGCCTGGATAAATGCTACAAACAGTGTAAAGCTCATGCCAAATCAAATATGAGGATCAGAAATCAGATTTCCATCCCCGCCTGGTCAAGGCCTGGGTTACAGACAGCTGCCACTGATACTGTTAGCTGGCACGGTGCTGATAGTAAGTATGCACCCAGATGGAAACTGACCCGCTGTGGTGATCCCTAATGGGGACAGTTCAAAAAGGAAGAAAGAGATTTCCTCCCACTAGTAAGAACCTTCTAGATCATACCATGCGATCAGGCTGAGAAAAAGCTGACCTGTGCTTCCTTCCAGTCATGTAAAGCACCACTGCATTCCCTCACACCACTGGACAGCTCAACACACTTGCAGGAGAACAATAACTGCCCATTCTGTTGCATTTCCTGCTTTTAAACCACACATATTGAAAAAAAAAAAGTTAGACTCTGCAAATAAATAGAAACAATGTGCTAAAATTAGCAGAATCATCCCACATTTAATTCTGCATCCTGTAGAGAATATACATTTATTTTCACTAACAACTACATTTGACAGGGTGTTCTGCCCTCATGATGCTGTCAAAATATTTTGGTGACATTTGGGTACAACTGAATACAATTTTAATTTACAATTGAATATAAAATGTTATATCTATAAAACACCACCTTGTGGATTTTAGAAGCAATGTTATGAGAGTGGACATGTGGACCAAAGTAGAAGTAATAAAGTAATATTAAATAAATAAATATGAATACATGACACTGCTTTATTAATATTATATTCTACCAAAATTTATTGCAATAGTGCAATTTTTTTCTCAAGTACTACTTGCAAAAAGGTTGAGCTTTAAACAAACTCTTATAAGAGCTACAGAGAACCGTTTAGAAAGAAAGGAGATTTTTAAAGAACCTGAGGGACTCTCCGGACCCTCCGATTGGGTGGAGTTGTAGGTTCTCGACCGGGTGGGGAGGACCTAACTGCCTAACTGTCAGAACAGGACAAAAAAAAAAAAAAAGAACCATGTACATAAGTTCCTAAATCACAGATAAGAACCATTTAATAAGGCAAAGAACCATATTAACAGTAGATGGTTTCTGTATGTAATGGTGGCCTTCACTAAAGTTCACTGTAATTCTGTATCTTACAGCAAACTGCAGGTCCAAGCCCATCAACTCCACCTGATTCTTCTAAATACGTCAGAAGTCATTGTTTAGCTGAATGAGGTGTGCTAGATTTGGGTTGGTGGTGGCTTTTTTAGAAAAGGCAATGGTTCTATTTGGAACCGAGAACATTCAAAGAACTATTACAATGCATCAATAGTTTGTTGCCTGCTCAAAAAGTCAGATCATATGGAAACATGCTGTATATGGTTCCATATACTGTAGTAGTAAAAAGATCTGCTATTCAAGTCAAAGGACGCTTTTGGTACTAGTATATAGAACCCTATTTGAGAACAGTAGTTGACTTCTAACAACAATGGAAAACTTTTTGGTGTGGTAAAGAACTGGTTGTTTGTTTGTATGTTTGTTTGTATGTTTGTTTGTTTGTTTGTTTGTTTGGTTGGTTGGTTGGTTGGTTGGTTGGTTGGTTGGTTGGTTGGTTGGCTGGATGGTTAGTTGGATGGTTAGTTGGTTGGTTGGTTGGTTGGTTAGTTGGTTGGTTAGTTGGATGGTTAGTTGGTTGGTTGGTTGGTTTGTTAGTTGGTTGTTTGAATTCTTAACTGTGGGTCTACACTGTGTGGTTTTGAGCTGTCCCAGACAAACCATGCCCATCATGAAAGAAATGTGGCAATATCTCTGGTCTTAGCTCCAAAACATTGCACTGTGTGAGAGGTTCAAAGATGACCATTGTCTTTTGGTCAGAAGAAATGTAGGATGAAACTGCTGCTATGACCTCCAACTACTACATGTTGATCTTTTCTTATCTTTAGTGTTGACCTCTACAACGCTGCAGATGAATGATACTTGGGGGCAGTGGTGACCTAGTGGTTAGGACTTTGCCCTTGAGATCTGAAGGTTGCAGGTTCAAGTCCCAGCCTGGGCACCACTGAGGAACCCTTGAGAAATGTACCGTCCCCACATCACTGCTCCCTGAGTGCTGTTGATAGCTGCCCGCTGCTCCATGTGTGCACGTGTGATGGGTAAAATGCAGAGGATAAATTTTGTTGTGGTGCAGTGGTGTGTTCACAATGATCGGAAATCACGAATTATACTTGCTGATGACGTTTTTATTCTCTTATATTGACATTGAGTTTCAGTAGATGTCATACACCAGAAATTCTCCTCTCGTCATAGCACAGGCTGGTTACACAACCCATAACCTGAAGAGAAAGCAGGAGTATATGCTTTTCCTTTTCCATGTAATTCTTTTCCCAGACCTCTACTACTCCATACAAGCACAGGAACCTCAGGAACAGGCTGTGTTTTTCTATACCATCATCTGGCAAAGGAGGAAAACCTGCAATTTCATCTCTCCGGGGGCCGTAAAGAGTCTCATCCTGCCAGACTGCACTGATGCGAAACACGCCGGGATGGAAAGAGTCGGCGAGAGACAAAGACAAGGCCTTGATGGATGATGAGGAGCAGCAACAGCAGAAGAAACAATGAGGAACCTATTAGGCAAAACACAACATTTCTGTTTCTTCTGGGTTGATGGCTGTTTTTCTTTATTTTGAACTTTAGTTCTAATCTGTTCTTGCTCAGCTTGTAGGTCACAGAGAGAGCATGGCCAACACAACAGAGCCCAAGCGAGTCTCCGCTGGCACCGAATAAAAGTAAACAGGAATATATGTGTTTTGTTGTGTTTGGTTTACTCTTGTCAAGTGATATGTGAGATGTGTTTCTCTGGTCAGGTCTACGTCACATTCCCACTGATAATCAATCTAATTTGTGTCTAGTTGTTCAAGGCCTTTTCTGGCTTTAAAGTCCAAGTCTTTTCCTCAAGCTTCCTTAAGCTCCTTCAGTCATCACAATGGAAACTGGGAAAGCAGCTCATTCCTTAGTGATGGTTTGCCATGCCTCGTCCTCTGCAACCATTAGTCACTTTCAAGTGTCCATCAGGCTCCTCTGACATGCTGGTCTCTCCTTCATCATCTTCCTCTTCTTCATTGTCACTCCTCTCATCTTTGGTTAACTGTCAAGGCAACAGAGAGAAAAACAGAGCATGAATTTTAAAAGAAAGATTATTAATTGGTAACATGATAGATGGATGGGTGGATAGATGGATGAACAGACAGTAAAAGGGACAAATGGATGGATGGATGGATGGATGCATTGGGGTATAGATTGATGGATGGATAATACAATACGATACGATACACAATGCATGGCCCATGATAAGAAAAATTTTGCAATATAGCAATTCTGCAATATATATATCAGACAACAATGTTAAAGCGATACATCACAGAAACACAGGGATCCATTATTAATTTTCACAAGTAACAGCAACGTTATTGTTAACTTTCCCATATTTGCTTTGCGACCACAGTGTGAATTGTGGTTGAAAGCGCTACTTCAGCTTCAAGGCTTTATTTCTGTTCCTCTTTGTCACTTGGCAAGTTGCGCCAACATCGTGCTACCAACTGAACTACAACTCCCATAAAGCATCTTTCCACCTATTTTCCCATACCAGACACTACATAGTCCACAATGCATTGCTCCCCATGAAACATGCCTTCTACTACAGCCATCTAGTTTTAACTCGGTGTAATTTTAACAAATTATGGAGCGATACGCTTCTTGCTGATCTAAATTATTGTTGCGGACAGTTCAGCAAACGCTAGATATTTGCGGAGACGTGCAATTCTGCACACTTGGATTACTGGGTTTTTTTATCATTTGCATTAGTAGAGCACTTTGATTTGTTGGATTTCTATCTTTACAATCACACCAATTTTTATTCAGATTTTAAGGGACATAACATCCACAAGGAATTCCACAATAATCCTCATAGTCTGTATGGATTGTATATAGAGTGAACAGTGAACTTCAATGATTTTTCCAGCATTAATATATTTGTGAAGCACACCACAGCAAAGTGATGCTTTCAGCAGAATTAGTGGCACACAGAAAAATAAAGTGCAGTCAGATGTGATATGAGAACCACTTAACAATCCACCATGCAGTAAACCTGCACTCCACAAATCACAACAGTCCCAGGGAATTAACTTAACAAGTCTCTTTTATAAACCAGATGCAGAGGAGGACAATCAGTTGGCCCAGCAACACAATCATGAACAGTCTGATGTACGTTAAATCACACTTAATTAGCTCGCTGACTGCAACAGGCTTTTGGTGCGTTTACAAGGTGAGGTAATTCGGCCTGGCATTCTCTGCCCACTGTATTCATGAGGGATTAAGCGCTGTGCCAATTCAATCACACTCACATTATGACTCAGCCTTTTCAGTGGAGTCAGTTGGAGGGAAAATTATGGGAGACACGTTAATATGAAACAGTGCAAACCTGGGCAACATGGCCTTTACAGATAGACTGGTGCTTTTCCTTCAGTTCCTTCAGTCTATTCAGACACATCTGGTTGAACTATGACATTACAAGGTAACACATGGAATTAACAGGCCATGTGACAGCTACATGGACTTCACTATATATTATACAAAAGAGGTTCAATTAGAGCTGTGGTCAGTTCCACCTTTATCCAGTCCAAGGCAAAAGTCCACTTTCTTTGAGATGTTTGATACAGCAATAGATTCCACAGGCCTTATACTATTGTTGTGGGCAATATGACAATACATGAACTTTACTGTGACAAATAACACAGGATATCATCAGTACTTCTGGGATGCTGAAAATTTGGATTGGCAAAAAATAAGACAGACAGACAGACAAACAGATAACAAACAGAGGGTGTGTTACTGAAGCCACTGTAAGTAAGGCTATGGCTAAGGCTAAGTGACACAGAAGCAACATTTTCTATCAAAACCCGCCCCCTCAGCCAGACTGAGTGGCAAAATATTGTAGCAGGGCTGAGGCTTAAGGGGAGCGTGCTGGTGCCGCACGGCCCCCTGGGTTTTGTGTGCTTTGGACTGTGTTATGGGGGGGTTGATTGTGCTAATTGTTTCGGGGTTTGGTTGTGAGTCCACCATCACTGACTGAACTATGCTGTGTAGTGGCTTAGGTGGTGAGTTCACCCAGCTAGACAGTTTTGGGTTGATGCTTGAGTTAGTCTATGTGTGCTACGTCAGCACAAGAATGCTTTAGAGTTCTTTTCAGAGCTTAATAAAGCGACAGGCAGTTGCCCAATTTGATCAATACTGACTGTATCAGACTCCATCGCTTTCCTTCTGACAATTTCAAGCCAGAAATCATCACAATATGCTGCAACATGGCAGCCTTTATTAGAAGAAATTGTCAAACCAGGAATAACATAAGTGATTATCTGCCCAAATAAAAGATTGAGCACAACAGTGATTCTGACAACTTCCCAAAAAAACAGTGGGCCATGATAATTGACATGTGACCAAGAATTGACTTTACCAACCTTTATATGTTCAAGATGTTGGTGTCTAGAAAATAAAACTGTCTTTAAAGCAATAAATATCAGGATTCCAGTAGTCCTGCTTTGACATGAGGGGAGGCAGGTAGATATTGCATCATTTGCAGGGGCCCTATGTAGCTTGCATACTGAGAGTATAGGATTGACTGCTTTTTAAAAGCTAAGATGATTCACCTTGGATTAAAGACACTTTACATGGACACTACAGAAGAAAGTCAGGAAATAATCTGAGCATTAAAATACCAATTAATGTCAAGCAGTGCCCAACCCATTCAGAACCTGCCAAACATGCATTTACTGTACTTACATCACCATAGCTTGAGGAAACAGCTTCAGCAAATACATTTACACAGTTCACATAAACCATTCCTGACTGAACTCCAAGAGAAAGTTGCCCAGGGGTAACAACGATCAAGGAAGCACTAAATCTTGTTTCTAAGTATACAATTAAAAATCTATATTTTTCCTTAAGTCATGCCTGAAGAGTTAAAGTAAGGAAAATATGATGGAAACCATCTGCTGAAAACTTCATGTAAGCCTCACTGGACACCCAGCTTTACTTCAGTCTTAAGTTGATTAACCCCTTAAATTCCCAGGACTGCATGTATGTTACTCAGGAACTACATACGAAACACTGAGATATTCTGAAGGCGTTGGGGTGCAGAAAGGAATCCTAGACCTGCTGGCAGCTGATACTATAATTGTATCAAACAAATGTTTCAACCAATATTGCTAATCAGGGGTTGCTCAGCCCTGGCACCTAAGGTTACACAATTATTGACACCCCCACCAACCCAGTCAGCATGTAGACAAATACGATCTTATGCCTGGCGACAAATATGATCACCACCATCCCCTACCAAAATGTCAACAAATATGGACGCCAGACCTCAATGGTGACAATTCAATTGCCTACAACAGCCTAAACAGCCTGATTAGGTCAAATGAAAGCTTTGGGTGGGCATTATACTGCTCCCCTGTGCACATTGTTTAATTCAATTGCTCTTTTTTCTCTTTGTGATTTGCGAAAAATCATTTTAATACAACAGTGGAGACCTTAGAAATAAAATTTAATCTGTTTAGAGTGTGCCCTCAAAGCCCCAAAATGAATGTGAGTATGAAATATCTCTAACAAGCCATGCGTTTGTTGATCTGTGCAAAAAGTCTTTCTCAGTGCAGGAGGGTGTGTCGGTCATTACTGTCTTCAGGCCACAATCACTACCAAAACATGAGACAAACCTGTGCACAGGTGAAAGCTGGGTGGGGTAATGAGTTAAAAGGAAAGAAAACACTGGGATGAGGAAGCGGGAGATTAAAATGGAACCAACTGAAAGTAGCTAAACCTTTACTTATGACCTTATGATTGTTGGCAGATCTATCTCTGTATATAAATGTATATCCAGTGTGATCTCCATAGAAAAGCACTGAAAACAGAATGGGGCTCTGGTTGACCATGCCCCGTACTGAAGGGAGTAAAGTAGGACTGTCCCAAATACTGCTACTTATGCTCTGAATAATCCGTGCTTTCAAAATTAACTTTTAAAATGTAACCACAATCATTCATTGGCTTTGCTTATTTTATTGTAGTCTTGCTAAATGTCCAACTTTGTTTTGAGATTCAATTCACAGACTGATGTATTGACATCTGTCCCAAAAGTACAATTTGGGTCATGGTAGATCTGTTAGCCAGCGTGCTAAGGGCTAAATTAGCTCTTTGGCTTATCCAAGCATATAGCTATTTAATATATACCTTTACATTAACATTTATTTACTTGACTGAAGCTTGTAAGGTACATGAAATATCAAGCATTTATCTGCGCAGGACAACACTTTTACAATGTAGCTATTTATGGTTAGCAAGTCAGCTAGTTTGCTAGCTGCACTAGCATGGTTTATTATTATTATTATTTTATATTATTTATTTTACCAGTCTTGCAGAACAGCATCAATCCCATCTCTTTCAAACAGTGACTGCAAATGGCTCACAAGTCATTCATCCCAAAATGGACAAATTCTGGTAAATTAAATGTTAGAACTAAAAATCTTTTGCTTAATTGAGATTAATTGTAATTATTTACACTACAATAATGTGATTAATCTCAAGTAACTATTTTAACTGAATAATAGTCTCAACCAAAGCACTACTTACACTGCCAAAGAGGAACTTCTTCACCATGCGAAGTATCAAGTAGGCCCAGAATATGTGCAGCATCAAAAGAATGACCAGCACAACATTGAAGAAGTAATATCCAAAGAAAACAGGGTAGATATCTGGTGGATAGACCCAGGTGCAATGGATTATCCTGAAATGAAGATGACAGAGACTCAGAGAGTAGGCATAGTCATATAAACAATTTAACACACAGTTGTATGCAAATGTTTGGGCACCCCTAGACAAATAACATTTTATTTTTTAAGTGAAAATTTTAAACAGCACCTGCATCACTATCTAACATTTATTATACAATGTTTTTCCTGAAGTTAATATAATGGGGGGGGGGGGGGGGGGGGGGGCACCTTCAAAACTTCAAAAAAAAACCAAAATTATAAAATTTAGAAAGAAAGCTTATGCTTATGCTCAACAGTTTATCTATGCAATTGACTGAAGATCAGAGAGTAGTGATGACTGAAGATATGGAAGACTGAGAAACATTGTCAGGTATGCAAAGCAAAACCCCCACATCCCTGTAAAGCATCTACAGGAAGATTAGGCATGAATGGGAAATGGGAGAACCCAACAATTGCTTAATGGAAAATATATTATTATCAACATCTGAAATTTTTTCAGAAGTCTCTTACCAAAATGGAAAGATAATGAGTCTTGTCACCATGAACACAACAGCGAACAGAACAAAGATGCTGTTGCAGGTTTTTTCCCATTTGGCATAGTTGAAGACCTTGGCAGACTGGAGAGAAAAATGTAGTTTAGAAGATTGACTACATACACACTCCTGTCCAATGAACAGATACAGACATGTGGGGTTTACTTGTGATATATCTAAAGAAGAAGAAAATGATGAAGAAAAAGAAGAAGAAGAAGAAGAAGAAAAAGAAGCAGGAGGAGGAGGTATTGTTAATGAGGAAGTATAAAGACATTACTTACCTCTAAAAACACATCAGAGGCATCGTGGACAAGCATGACCAGTGTGCCCACACGGATGTAGTTTCCACACCAGGAAAATGCCAGCAGGGTCAGTGTGGCTAAGTGGTGGATGACTTGCTCTTTAAAGTCCTGAAATGGAAAATACATCAGTTGTCCCGAGTCAATTGATGCAGGTACCACTAATTTAATTACATTTGTGCATTCGGGCACCAAAACAGACCCCTACTGCCCATACTGACCTTTCTCTTGACATCGAAAGTGATGCTGAAAAGAAGTGACCAGTAGAAACTGATCTCTAGTATGTAATACCAGTACTGGGACTCCAACATGGACTGCAGGAAGGGAAAAAACAACAATAGCTTTCATTCTGCCTATGCTAACATGACTATTTTTAACAGATTAGGATTTATTACATTAATAGAATATACTCCATTGGTGAAAGTGATGTACAGTATGTCAGCGATTGTGTTCAGCACACTGTAGTGTTACCACATCTGGGTTATTAAAAGGCTCTTTAAGTGTAAAAATTCTACATAATCCAACAGTGGTTGGCCAACATGGGTGACATCACTGCATTGTTGATTAGGACTTGGCATCCAGCAAAGAGGTAGGTGAGCAATTCCAGATTCTGTCCTTTATTATAAGGGGGAACACAAGTGTTGTCCAAATATGGTCTGAAATAATGCTTTGTTTGGACCCATAGAGAAGCTTATCAGGCTTATTTATGAAGGGGGCTGTAAATTTATGCATTGCGTGAAACCTTTATCCAGACCTTGGTTCAACATGATTAAAATCGTATGTGCTGCATTCTTATTAGCACTAGTGATAATAGCAACACATACTTCTTGGATGTGTGAAGTCAACGCAAATGGGTTAGAGGTACAGAGTCTTAAATTCAGGAGGATCAAAAAACCCACCTGTTTAGGATAAGCCATCCATACTTCTCGCAAATCATAAAACCATGGTTTCTAAACAAAGGAGGAGAGGATAAATTAGTATGAAGACACATTGAGCCCAACTGAGCTTCAAAGACATGGGTGCACCATCAGGAGAGGTAAAGCAGACAATTGTTTGGACCCAATCCCTTGCAAAAAAATTTGGGAAGCTGGCCCACGATTGCCAACTCATATTGACATATTTTGCTATAAATCCTCTTAAACTTCCCATAAAGGCAAGATACAGTACATTTATTTACCATATGGTGAATACATTACATTTTTCATTTAACCCTTTAAGGCCTGCATGAACTTTTTTGAGAGAAGTTAAAATATAAAAGACTTAGGTGATATATAGACACGGTTAAAACTTCCAATTGTTCATTAAATCCCATCTTCTGAATAAAGCATGCTATCAGAACAGTGGTTATTCGCATACAGGCACAGTAAAAAAAGAAGCCTGTTCAACTCAAAGGGAAAGGAAAACCTTTGGTGAATAAAGTCTATTGCTATAAGTAGAGTAAAAATGCATGGAAAATGTAGGATATGAGCTCTTTCAGTGGCAAATGAATTGGTCCTTGAGTCAATGCCAATAACAAACTACACTTGTGTGTTTTCCTTATTTCTTTTTCTTGTTCTATTGAGATAGAGATATTTTCCCTCGTAGCTAAAGCCTCAGTCGAGTGCGCAATCAATTTCAGAGTCTGAAATGTCGAAATCACATCATATGCATTACATACATGGTTAGTTTAGTAAATTTGCATTGCAACATGGAAATCAGTCAACTATGATGATGCCTTCTCATTGCTTGATCCTTGTCGGCTGCCCGATCCATTCTGCACATGTGCAAACATCAGCGCTTGTCCAGAATTGACCATGTTCAATCCATTGTTTGGACACATGGTAAAAAAGATAACACCATCAAATGTTTCAGACTGTAGCGTGTTCACACATGAACAGTACAGGTCAGGCAGGGGTACACAGCGTTTCTGCAAGCACAAGTATGTAGATGAACAGACCAGATTGAGCACTGACCTGTTCACCTTGTGGTGGACTCAACAAATATGGCAACCAGACATGAGAACATGATCTCAAGCTACCCAAGCTGTTCCCTGTGTTCTAACGGAAGTCAGTGTAGGTGTGAGAACTTGCCACCAATCAAATGGAAGAAATTAGGCAATAGAATAAGTGTGTTTGTGTGTTTAGACCAGAAATGACCCCTTATACAGTAATACCAATTGATGTTTATTGGGTTTCAGTTTCATAATTGCTGTTATATCACCACCCCAGGTTTAACATCATCCTCCCTAAACAGAAGATGATCTCAGATAATTACCATCATTCCCTCCATTCCTCCCTCTTTTATTCCAGTAGGATCTCTCATCTTTCTGTTTGTGTACTGAGGCTATAAGAAATAGATACAACACATTGGGAAGCCTTGTGATTACACTGATCAGTCATCACATTAAAACATTGGCTGTCTAGTTATGTCATTACAGTGGCACCTGTCTGGGAGATGGAATAGAATAGGCAGCAAATGAACAGTAAGTTCATTAAGTAAGAAAGCATAAGGATCTGAGCCACTTTGACAAGGGCCTTGTTGTGATGGATAGAGCATCTCCAGAACACGTCTTGTGGAGTGTTGCAGGTCTGCAGGTCTGCATGAATCTATAGCTTGGGCTAGAGGTTAATCAGCCCCATTTTAGTCAAATACAAGAAGTGTCCAAATCCAGAGTCCAATACAATTTAATGAATTCTCTGCTCAAACACACCTGGTTCAATTCATGTGTTGGTGAGGCTGTTGTTCATAGGTCCACAGAAGTCCAAGGCATCTTCTACTGATTCATTTACAGCCAAAGAATGTGGATGCAAAAAATGAAAACCTTTAAAGAGAAGAACCCTACTTTCCCATTTACACCAGTCACCTCTGGTCACAGTGACAAAGAGTTGTCAGGGGTGTAGTTACTCCAATTTAACATGAATCTCCCCAAAATGGATGTAACTAAGGTTCTCTTAACAACCATTAACAGCAAAGGAGGAAAATATCCTAATGTATCCTCATTTAATGAAAACAGTTCAATGTATTCAAAAGGCTGTTAACCATAAGAAGCTCAAATTGGAAACTGAGCTTGAGCCAGTCATAAAAGTTTATTGGGCTATTCATAGTAAACTGCATGCTCTTCAATGTGCTTTCAACGGCTCTGCAATGTTGCAGTGCTGTCCAAAAGATATCGACAGACTGTCTATGAGAAAACTCTTGAAAAACTCTTAAAAAACTGTAGTTTTTTTCCAAGAAAATTAATCTATTTAAATGCCAAAGACATTTTATACAATTTAATTCAATAATCTGTAACAAACTTGCTTAAGGGATTTATGACACTGAAACCATGATCTTGTCACAGGTTTCTGGTTGGTACTAACTTCTGCAGACCTGTACACTTACCCTTACACTGTTCACTTGCTGCCTATTATATCCCACCCCCTGGTTTCTGCATTAAGCATTGTTTTATAGTGACAGACATATGGCACAACAGGCATATGTTCATAATGTGCTAAGAGCAGATCGGATTTGATGTTTCGTAGGCGAATCAAGCACAAAACCTCTCATACAGCAATACAGGCATCAAGACACTACCCCAAAATAAACCAAAAAGTTACTCTTAGATACTACGCTACCATACCATTCACTGTCCAGTCTATATATGAAACCTAAGCAGCAAAAACAGTTTGTTATGTGGTGTTATTATGATCCAGCATGTTTACATATATCCACCTATTAAGCATACAGCTCACAGGTCACCCGGAGATCTTTTACATATATCAATATGTCTTAAAGGCACAGTAAGAAAAGCCATGTTTTTGTTACAGGAAAAAGCGAAAAGCAATTTTGCCAGATACGCAAGATATATAAAAACATAAACAGCAAGTGAAACGTAAGCAATTTCATCCCAGACCAGTAAAGTTTTTCTGATTCTAATTTTGAAACTGGAAAATAAAATCGGCCACAAAATCTAACATTGGCCTTTTAAAGCAACTTGCTGCCATGGCATTACAAGGTACATGAAATTTTTCTGTGCAGGACAACACTCTTACAATGTAGCTATTTATGGTTAGCAAGTCAGCTAGTTTGCTAGCTGCACTAGCATGGTTTATTAGTATTATTATTTTATATTATTTATAAATATAATCACAGAGAGGCAGCAGACTCCACATCTAACCTTTCTGGTTTAAATTAGATTTTAGAAGCTTCTCCAAAATACTTAAAATGGATTCTGCTTTGGTCACTGATCTACTTGCCTATTTTCATTTGCTTCCCCACGTATTGCCTCTCAACAGTCACAATAGATGCCTTTGGATGCTAAGGCATGGCAAGGTGAGTCATTGTTTGGTGCATGTGTCATGAAAGGACATCTGTTACTGAGTCCACACAGCCAGACGTCACTCGTTCCAACAAACAACATTTTTGAAAAACAATCCCTGAAACCTGAACAGAATCAGGAAACCCTTTCCACCATAACCTCTTAAAGGGCCCATACTAGGAAAAACTGAACATTTTTGAGTTTGACGTAGTATGCAGACATGTAGACACAATTCCTCAAAAACACACCACTCCCTGACCAATCCAGACAGAGAACTACACACAGTGTGTTTTGAATGTATTGTTTTTGTGATGTCACAAGAGCATTACCTTGTACCAATTGCCATTGGTATAACATTAACACCACTCCCAGGCAACATTAATAACATTGACTTAACATTGACATCTTTCATTTCAAAAGCACTTGTTAGAGTGGGGTACGTTAGGCAGTGAACAGTAAGTTCTTGAAGTTAATGTGTTAGAAGCAGGAGTGTAATGATCTGAGCCACTTTGGAAAGAGTCCCAATGCACAAGGTCACCATACACAAGGCTGGTCTGATCCCAAAGATGGGCTCCTGCTGTAAACAATGTTAATGCTGATTCTGATGGGAAGATTCAAGTTCAAATTCAAATTTATTTGTCACATACACAGTCATACACAGTACAATATGCAGTGAAATGCTTTGACGACCACCCGTGACCTTAAAGATATAAAAAAACATTTAAAGACAATTTTAATGTTATGGATGATCAGTGTATTCCACCTGTTCAGCAGGTTAAGACAATCAGCTGTCTTTGTCTATTCAATCTTAATTAATTATAAATTAAATTCTTAATTTAATAGAAAACATTTGTGTACATAAGCTCACATAAATTACATCGGTGAACCTGGAATTATAAGACAATGCATGATATGGGCCTTTTAAAGCCAAAGACTGAGATGAGCAGAATATTTCTTTCTGTTGTGCTTTGCACTGTGGCAAGCCTAGAAAAAGAACCAGCTGTATCACTCTATGGTCATTCAGTGGCAAATCAAGGCCTCTACTGACTCCAGTTCTGCTACTACCATCAAATCCCCCTAATACAGTCTACTCTGCTACAACCAAGAACCTAATCAGCTTCTCACTGAACAACACACACTTTGTATGGCTTATGGAAGTTGTAAGAAATACTTACATCATACAGAGCTACAAGGCCACCGATGAGTGCTCCTAGGTAGAAGACAAACCTCCAGCTATAGGAAACAATGCAAAGACATTATAATGGGATGTTCAGATGGAAGACAAACAAGCAGTAGTTATTATATATGAAAGTTAGTATAGACTAATAGTAACTTCTTAACTATTCTTGACCAAAAAGCATCCATCCTAAATATTTTTGTGGTTGTTGTTTAGTAACTTTATGGGAAACCATGTAAATGGACAGAGTTAAAGGGAATTAAATTATGAAACTGGCAGTTAATAAGGTACTGCATCAGTTTTTGAATGATTTAAGCCTTTTTCAGACAAATAACTCATATCCCATATTTGAACATTTCTGATATGAGCATTTGGGGCAGAGGTGGCTTAGTGGTTAGGATCAGAAGGTTGCAGGGTCAAGTCCCAACCTGGGCACCACTAATGTAACCCCCTTTGGTGGCTGCCTGCTGCTCCACGTGTGCACATTTTATTGTGGTGCACAGTGTGTGATGGTGTGTTCACAATGACAAATACCATATATCTTCCAATAGTAGCCCGGGTTGACCCGGCGTTTAATAGAGACAGGCGTTTAATGGAGACAGTGCTATTATTTACCTCACAGACGGAATGGTGAACTCAACTTGCCATGTTTGGAGGAAGGCAAATGCTGACTATGACCCCAAGAACACCATCACCACAGTCAAGCATGGAGGTGGAGACATTATGCTTTGGTGGTGTTTCTCTGCTATGGGCACAGGACAACTTCACTGCATTGATGGGAGGATGGATGGGGCCATGTACTGTAAAGTGTCAACCTCCTTCCCTCTGCCAGGACACTGAAAATGGGTCAAGGATGGGTCTTCCAGAACAACAATGACTCAAAGTATACAGCCAAGGCAACAAAGGAGTTGCTCAAGAAGAAGTGCATTAAGGTCATGGAGTGTCCTAGCCAGTCTCCAGACCTTAATCCCAAAGAAAACCTGTGGAGGCAGCTGAAGTTTCTAGTTGCCATGATACAGCCACGAAACCTTAATGATTTAGAGCTGATCGGCAAAGAGGAGTGGACCAAAATTTCTCATCAATTGGTCATCAACTACAAGAAATGTCCGATCTCTGTGCTGCCAACAAGGGTTTTGCCACCAAGTATTAAGACATGTTTTGTTAGGGGATTTGAATGCAATGAAATGTAAATCAATTTATATATTTTATATAATGTAATTTTCCTTTTGATATTTTATCTGTCACTGTTAAAATAAACCTACTATTAAAATTATGGACTGTTCATTTCTTAGTTAGTGGACAAAATCAGCGAGGGGTCAAATAATTATTTCCTCCTTTGTAATACAAAATGAACATAAGGGAAAAAAACAACAGATATAAAGAATCCAGATAGTTTGCAACCCACTTGCATTAGCTTTACCCCAGTAGTGCACCATTATTCTGGGACCTGTAAAGGAGTCTGAATTTATTCTTTTGGACAAGACTCGATCTGTTAAACGTTGCCTACAGATGCTAGTTAGGTATCGGGCTCTGGATGAGGCTTGTTTTAATTACCTTGCCTCTCTGAATTTCTTCAGGACCCCCGGGAGCTCCTGGTTGCGCCTCCTTCTGAACCAGCACTCCACCTTTCTGTTTGACCAGCTGCATTTTTTAGACAAGCCCTGAATATCTGCCTGGAAGCCCATGACAGGAAGAACAGAGATGCAATGTGAGATGTGAATATTTTATCCAAAACTTTTTACAGATACTTTCTAGTCGTATTTTTAATGTATATGTTAATGCTGTGAAATGTGACACTATATGATTCTACAGTGAGTTTATCTCAATGTTGAGTAGGTCTCTCATGTTGCTGAAACAGCTCTAACTGTGATGCACTGTGTTCTGACTCCTTTCTATCAGAGCAGCATTAACATTTTGTACAATAAGAGCTTCTCTTTGGGATCAGACCAGACACATGTATGAGTGAGTCTTGGGTACCCATGATATTCACCTGTTCTTCTTCCTTGGATCACTTTTGATAGGTACTAACTACTGCAGACCTGGGACACTGCTGCAGTTCTGGAGACGCTCTAGCCATTGCAAAGTCCCTAAGATCTGTATATTCAACTGCAAGATCTGACTGTTCACTTGCTGTCTAATATATCCCACCTCCTTGACATTGTTGTGAAATGTCAACTCATGTATTTTATAAATTTGCACTGTTCAACAGTACTCATTCAATGTTAATGAAGCTTGTGAATTGATTGTTCTATGTAATGTCACATCTGAGTTTAAGTAAAATGCTAGTGTCTGGTTCTAATTCCAGTCATAGTTGACTTGTCAGATCTGGAATCTCACTGTACGTACATCTACTGCTGTGCCTGAGGCCAAAACTGACAATAAAGTCATTAGTCTACTTGTTCACTAACATCAGTCTGAAGATTCTGAGACAGTGGAGAAACATCTTGTTGAGCTAAATGTTGGAAATTCAGACCAGGCTGCAGGGCTGTAGCACTCAAGGCCAAAATATGTGTATGGTTTCAGACTTGGTTAGGATGTGCTGGTATTGGGACATGGTCGTGTTTCTGACTCTGCCATTGATCTTCCCATTAAGCTGATAAATTGAGCTTGTTCAGAAAACTGCTGCTGCTTCAAATTCAGAATGCATCTAGAACAGGCATCGCCATTGGCCGTCTGTGCACAATGCAGCCATGCTCATCATTGTGATTGGCGCTACATGTGCCCTGTGGGTGGGGCTAGTGGATGAAAAGGCCTTTACATAAAGTCAATAACAATTTTAAACAACACAGTAGGTCCAAGATCACTCGTCAGTAATTCTGTCTGGCTTTCTGATTTAGACTAGGCCTGGATTTAGTCTCAATTAATCCTGGTGTTGGAATCAACAAAGGTGGTCTTGACTACAGCTCTGTCACACTGTTGCACATATTTTAGCAGTGCTAGTGAATGCCAGTTGCCCATGAATCTCATTTTAAGACCTCTTAATGTTGAAGCTTCATATCTGTTGGCCTTCACTCATAGAAACACAGTCATTCTTGGAGCAAATGCAGTGTTAATACAGGTGGGGTGAAGTGCTAGCACATGTTGACACAGACTGAGAAATATTTCTTTACATTCTTGTTCATTTATTGCTCAACCTCAGCTGATTGAACTCGACATGGAAGACCATTACTGGAACCCATGGCTTGGATTTATGTAATGAATGTGAAGAATGAATGGTGGCTTTTGAGAACTGGTAGTTCTGTGGGGGAGTGCTGCACTACGCTCTACCTTTGTTGGAGTTCTGGACTGTGAAGTGAAGTAATGCTCCAGGATTGGACTGCACTCCACTCTGTGTTTGTTCTTCTCCCTCACACCAAGACAGGCTGCAAACGGCGTGGCTGCAAACCTGAGAAACAGCGTTATCATCTAAATATCAGCTCACTGAAAGACAGATCAGATAGCTTCAAGGTTCACAGACTTACATAATTAAAGAAGGAAATATTCATTGTTTTTAAGAAAAGGCAGCAACCATAGGTGTTGTTAGGTGTGGGATGAGGGGTAGCGGCAGTAACTAGCCAGACAAATGTTCTGGTACCACACCAATGCCAACACCAACACCATATTATACAAACTGGGGGATGTGTAGCCCTCAATTAGCTTCTGAAATATATCAGTATCTGCAAATATTTCATAAAAAAATTGCACTGGTGTGTAGATTTGACTGATATTTCAAACTGATATTTATTGTGGACTGGAAGAGCAGATTGGTTCAGTGATGTAGATTTTCAGTCCCTTCTTCAATTTTTTTCCATTTATTTATTTGTTTTTGAATTGCCATCATTATCAACATAGATACATACATGGCCTGCAAATCTTGCATCATTGCATGCTTAAAATCTGCAGCCTTAAAGTCTTTAAAGTGATAATATGGCAAAAAAAAACCACCATTCTGTTATCTATGCAAATGCAGCAGTGCAGTGCAAAAAAGTTCAGTGACCATGAAGCTTAAATTTGATTCATACGTCAGTCCACATTTATAGATACAATATCTGTATAGATATGCATATATACGGAGATAACTGCATGTGATAACTGAAGTGGCACAAATTCAAATGTTGCCTCACTGTGGCACAGGTCTGATATCTGGTTGGGGTCACACTCAGAAGACAGACGTAAGGGAGGTGGGTATAGATGCTCAACCACCTGCTCCTATTGCCATTGTCTTTTTCGGGCAAGGTTAGTGCCCACGGTTAATGTCCAATGCCCAATGTTTTGCCCCCTAAAGGTTTCACCCCACCCCCAATTTATTGATAACTTTAACTCCTCTTTTTATGTTATTGTCATGTTGAGCAGTTAAGCAATTTCCACCCCCACTTCCCACATCCCTGTATAAGCCCGAAGATGGCAGCATGGCATCGGCAGATTCAGATATGTTAGTGACATCGTTAAGCTGCAAATGCAGAAATTAATCATCACCTTTACTTTTGGTGTCGACCAAATACGTGGATCAGCCACATGACATTTTTGTTTGGTATGTGCACATGCGGGTCATTTCAGGATGGAGGTTTGTTCACACGGGACGATGCGGGTTGTTTAATAATAGAATTCACCCATGGAGGCAGAAAGACTGGATCTGGGCCAAACATTGGAAGCTGGCAGAGCGAGTTTCAGTGTAAAATCCGATTGTTGTGATGTAGCTCACTGCTAATTAGCATCATATACACTGATCAGCCATAACGTCATTACCACTAACAACTGGAGTGAGTGGCCCTAAAAGGAATAATATATTAACAGTTAACAGTCACTTATTGAAGTTGATGTGTTGGAATCTGAACCACTTTGACAAGGGTCTTATTGTGATGTCTAGGGCATCTCCAACCTGCAACAGCATCATGGGTACTCAAGACTCACTGATGCATGTGGAGTGGGAAGGCTAGCCTATCTGGTCTGATCCCAAAGATGTTGTATAAAATGATAGAAAGGGGTCAGTGCACCACAGTTTCAGCAGAAAGTTTAAGGGAACTGTTTAAACTCACTTTTATCTGTAGTAAGTGTGATTTTGTCGGTAAACATATTAATATTAACAATATTATTAGTGTATTATATTATCATATTAATGTAATAGAGAATATTATATGTATCAACTAAATACATATAAAAAAAGATACATTCACTACAAAGTAAAAAGAATTTCTTCTTTTTAGCTTTGTTCAAATTCATCACAAGCACCCCTGATTTATTTTAACAGGCCTGTATTTTTCACTCTTCTGTCCATACAGACCACATGCTCCCACAAAAACCAAGACATTTAACTTACTAAGTCATTCAGCCTACAGAAGTTCTAAGTTTTGAGGGGTATTTCCATCTGCGCTTCTTTTTAAATAGGGCTAAATACAGGGCAGCCAATCAGAACAAAGGTCATTTTCTACCATTTCAGCAAGCCAGTAACAAAATATATTTTCAATATTAATTTTAGTTCTGTGGGATAAATGGAGGTTGTTAAAAAGCCATGTTTATTAAACATTGGGAAACGAAACGACACAATAATTCATTTTAAATGGGGAAAAGGGAAAAACAAGAGAAATGTAGTATACAGATCCTTTTAAGAAGCATCAATAACCAAATTTGTGTTGAAGGTGCAAGTGAAATGAGGAGAGGTTTAGAAATGAAGACATTGGCATGCGTAAAGCATGTATTATTTGATCCTTTAATTCTAAAATTAATGTGGGACGTGAGTCTGAATGGATCATGTTCCAAGCATCCATTGTTGCAGGAACTTGGTTGTAATAGCTGGTAGTAAGTTGCACTTGTTTCCTGTTGCCCTTTGTCACCGATTCGGTTCATAAGTTTTATAGACAGAATTTCTAGCTGCAGTCAAGGAGCAGAGGGTTAGGTGACCTCAGAATCTCATCGCTTCTGTTTGCTGAAGATGTGGTTCTGTTGGCTTCAATGAACCTCTGGTGACCTCCAGCTCTCACTGGAGTGGTGAGCAGCTGAGTGTGAAGCGGCAGGGATGAGGGTCAGAACCTCTAGATGCAAGGCCATGGATTTCTCCTGGAAAAGGGTTTCTCTGGTTTGGGAACACATTACTGTCTCAAGTGGAGGAGTGCGGGTTCCGCAACGGTCCATCGTGGTGAAGAAAGAGCTGAGCCAAAAGACAAGGCTGTTGATTTACCAGTCCATCTACGTTCCTACCCTCACCTATGGCCACGAGCTTTGGGTAGTGACCACAGAGATTGCAGATACAAGTGGGCGAAATGAGTTTTCTCTGCAGGGTGGCTGGACTCTCCCTTAGAGATAGGGTGAGGTTTTCAGTTATCCTGGAGACACTAAGAGTAAGAGAGTTGCTGTTCCTCTGCATTGAAAGGGGTCAGTTGAGGTGGTTCGGGCATCTGGCCAGGATGCCCCCTGGACGCCTCCCTAGGGAGGGCATGTCCCACTGGGAGAAGGCCATGGTGCAGACCCAGGACATGCTAAATGGATTATATCTCCCGACTGGCTTGGGAACGACTCAGGGTCCCCCTAGAGGAACTGGAAGAGGTGGCCAAGGAGAGGGAGGTCTGGGTTTACCTGCTTAGGCTGCTTCCGCCTTGCCCCAACTCCAGATAAATGTTGGACATGGATGGATGGCTGGATGATAATGATGAAGAGTTTTTTGCCTAAAGTACCTTTTGCACAGCACTATATTTTTGCAAATTACATGGGGTTTAGACATCCACACTCACCTTTCAAACACATATCTAACTAAGAGGAATCCAATGGAGTAGGGTATGGTGATATACAAGTCGGACACTTTGGCATAGACACGTCCATCCCTGTCTTCTAGATCTGCCCACGTCAGATTGACAGGCAGCCAGAGGCGGTCCCACCAGAACCAGTCTCCAATGGCCTGAATCATCCCACCCACTCTGTAGGGAAAAAACAGTAAGCATTAGACGAGTCAGATCAGACCAGATGCTAATCTACATTCACTGACTTCCATCTGATAAACAGAACGGGCTTAGATTTCCCCAGTGACAGCTGCATAGCTATTCATTCAATTTGGCAATAATAATAAACACTGTTCCTAAAACTAGATAGTGGGAACTGCTGATTGGACATATCAGACAAAAGAGGTGGACAATATGGTGGTATTTACTTTAGGCACCCCTGGCCTACACATTTTAGTGCTTCAGCTCAATAGGGGGTTGCTCATGAGCTGTTGGGAGTAGGTAAAACATTCAAATGTGGGAATAGTGAATCTCCATTACCAGCTTTGGAAAGTTAAAGCATTGAACAAGTGTGTGCATAACAAATAAGTCAGTTTAGACCAGCCTGTAAACAGCCTGTAAACCAAACCACCAGTGTGCAGTAACTTTACAAACTGCATAGTAACCAGGGTTGCCACGGGTCAACCCATAGCCCGTTGGGTTGGGCAGATTTGGATAAGGGTTCTATTAAACATTGTGTGTTCCAACATGTTGGGTCAACAAGTGTGGCATCCTAAACAAAAAATTATCAAATTTAAATGAAAATTATGTCTCCAGCATTACTCCACGCCCTCCTACAGGTTAACAACAAATCTGGTTAGCTTACCTCCACACAAAACACTGGTCGGTTCCCACCCTAGTTCTTTCTTCTTACATAATTCACTTTTATAGAAACTGAATTATCACGGTGGAACATGTTATCGTAATGTATTTTTGCCATATCACTACATGTGCTCATAAAGGATCAGCCATAACATTGAGACCACCTGCCTAATATTGAGTAGTTCCCCCTAATGCTGCTAAAACAGTTCTGACCACATTCTATCAGAGAACAAAGTACAAAGTACCATTGCGGTGCTCCTGCTACACTGCCCCGCCAGGCTCTGTTGATAGCTGCCATGTGTGGAATGGTTAAATGCAGAGGTGTTATGGTTATATTACCAATGATAAATAATCACTTGCACTGGTAAAAGTGGCTCAGATTCTTATTCTCCAGCTTCTAGCACATCTGCTTCAAGAACTGACTGTTTACATACAGCCTAATACATCCCACCCCCGACAGATCCCAATGTAATGAAAAAACTAGACAGTCAATGTTACTCCACCTACTCCAATGTTATGGCTGATCCATGTAGGTTTCCTATAAAAAACAGCCTCCATAAGGAAATTAGATTGGTGTGGATTTAAAGCCTAGATCTGAGGAGTTCCTCGTTATTCCCAGTGTAAATATTTGGCCAGCAGTCCTCTTCCTGCACTCATTTTCATTAACAGCCAACGTGCTCAAGTATCAGTGAATGTACAGCCTGGATCCCAGCAACCTCACAGAGGCCTGATATTGGTTCGCTGAGCAAATCACCACATGTAAAGGATTTCATGTTGAAATGAGGCCTGGACTTTGGTTCAAACAGAGCTGGCAAACTCAACTGTCTTTTAGAATCTGCTGACAGCAAAACAGAGCTGCTGCAACAGAAAACAGAATAAATAGGGGCAATGCTGACCCTGGGCAAAACAAGAAGACCAGACTCATACACACCTGCTCCCACTATGCACGCATTTTGAAGCATGCTGGTGTATCTTGGGAAGTCATATTCAGCGTTTTTGCTATGATTTAACATAGAGGGATCAAAAATCTATGTTTTTTGTGTATGTATTGTTAGATTTGTCCTTGCAAATCTCAGGTTCTTTTAAAGTCAATTGATGAGGCATGAAATGTTTTAGAGATTTTATTATAAAAATATGAAAAAGGAAATCAAGAACAGGAAAAATCATGTGTTTTCCCGCAGCTGCGTTCCTCGTCTCTTTCTGACTATCCGTATGTGTGTGTGTGTGTGTGTGTGTGTGTGTGGCGCCAAGGAGCACAAGTTATCTCCATGTTTTGGAGACTGAAACCCTCCGAAGGTCAGTTGCACAGAAAGGAGCACAGAAAGTGAAATTCACAGAAGTCTATACTGATCATATTCATAGGAAATATGTATAAAAGAAATATACCAAAATCCCACAGTATATAATTCAGAGTCCTGCTGGCACAAGAGTCTTGAATTTCCTTGGTTTCTACATATCAGGGCTGCCCAACTAGTAGTTTCTGTCTACAAACCTATTTACTACATCGGCCAAATAACAGGTGTTTGAGCAGGAAAATCACCAAACTGTGCTGGACCAGAGTTGGGCATCCAGCCCAATGCAAACGTATGGCCACTCTTGAATGAAATTACATATTTTTATACATATGTAAGTACAAAGACGTTTGGATGTGACACAGTTCTGCAGTTATAAAGCAGTTTTTTTATTTGATGAATTTAACATACATAAAATCTGTTCAGGTGTGTCTGAGCAGGTAGATCAACACTGTGTTGGACATTGGTCCTCCAGGACTGGATTTGTTCTAGGTGTTAGTGACAGCTGGAGAAATGGAAAGCTTCAAATGACAGGAGTCGACCGGTAAGACTGGAAGTTCCCATAATAACACACTGGGTTTTTCACTGAAGTCAATTTCCATGAGTTTCTCAAAGAGTTGAAAATAATATATCGAGGGCTGAGAGCCAAAAGGGCGTAAGTGACATTTCACCAACTTTACAGGAGGGCCAAAACAAAAAATGACTTTCTGTACTGATTTAACCTATTTAAAGCACAATTATTGATACAGATGGATGACATGGT
>JBBIGC010035813.1:0-11991 GCA_037576955.1 Lepidarchus adonis
GCACAAATGTCAGTGCAGTTATATTTATTCACAAACCGATAAACCTGCATTTACAAACCACTGTATATATTTGTGACTACCCCTACATTTATTTGTGGATTTTTGAGAAACTCCCTGACAGCGCTGGATGCACAAATGTTTTTTCCAAAAGGTAGCCAATCATATGTCTCCAAAGTTTACAGCCAATCACATCAACTGAAGTTTTAATGTTGACTACATTGTGATACATTCGCGCATTGTAGTCTCTCTCTCTTGCAGGAATTAATTGTACGTTTGACCAGAGAGCGTTCACCTTTGATTCAAACTCCTTCATTTGTGATTGAACCTCACTTAATTTAAAGTATTTGAACGCGCTTAGATAACGTTTAGCAAACGTTAAGTGAGGTTCAATCAAGTTATACTTACAGTTGATGAACCGCCATTCCCAGCCATTTTCGTGTGGTGTTGACTGATTTAAACGTGAACGCTCTCTGGTCAAACGTTCAATTAATTCCTGCAAGAGAGAGAGAGACTACAATGTGCGAATGTAGCACAATGTAGTCAACATTAAATCCCTCTTTCGAATTTCAGCTGATGTGATTGGCTGTAAACTTTGATAGGCTGCCTTTTGAAAAGACACATTTATGCATCCAGCGTTGTCAGGGAAGTCTCAAAAATCCACAAATAATTTTAGGGTAATTCACAAATATATACAGTGGTTTGTAAATGCAGGTTTATCGGTTTGTGAATAAATACAACTGCACTGACATTTGTGTATCACATAACATTTTTTTGGAGTTGACAAATGCTTTTGTAAATGGTGTTACATTTATTTGTAAGTTATGAATTATATTTGTGAATCTTGTTACATTTGTTTCTGAGTCAAAAAATATTTGTGAATGGTGTGATATTCATTTGATAATATTGAAACTAAACTTTCTCCATAGTACGTGCATGCGCATGTGTGTGTGTGTGTGTGTGTGTGTGTGTGCGTATGTGAGTGCATACGTGTACGCGTGTGTGTGTGTCCTGCATGTTAAGGCCATACACCTGTTATTTCCTGCTTTTTTAGAGGAATCATCACTGCAGATGACTGTTAAAGATCTGTGAAGCCGATTGCACTGTGGTGGTGGTGAGTTTTTAAGGAGGTTTTATTTAAAGTTGATGGGATGAAGGAAATGGGAAGGATGTGCTGAAGGTGCTCTTAGGTCTTGGGGGTCAATTAGAATTTTCCTTCTTCTGTTTGCATTATGCACCAAAAATAGCTGGAACTGAATTTATCACAACCATTTTCCAATGTTTCTTTATCCTGCAGGACGGATCAGGTTGGGTTTACGCTGTGTGTAAAAGAGCTTTGCTCTGTGCTGCACCGTCTGAGCTGAAACACACTGAATGACCTGTTGGATTCAGACTGAAATCCTCAGACTTAGCTTCAGATCTCTGCATTTTCTCCCCAACAGGAGTAAAAGAATGTTCTATTCTCATCACTGAGCCGCTGTGCTATGAGTGGGCAGTCACACGTATGGACAGCTCGGTTTAAAGGGAGTGTGGTAGTAAAAGTTGATTTTCTGTTACAAAACTAACAGATGAAGAGCAGATTCAGTTTCAAGAAGCACACGGTCCTTTCTTTCCCCAGATCTCTCTCTTCTCTAATTTGCACGTCCTGTGCATGTTCATGATGTCAGGACACCAACGGACAAGAAACAATTTAAAATGGCACAACAGGACTAAAAATAAACCAGGCACCATCTGCAACACTGGAAATGACCTTCACATTTACAGAAGGAATTTTGAGTCCAGACACGGAGTGGGACTCCTTTCCAGGATCACACACTGGAATGAACCCGAGTGAAGATTCTGGTTTAGCAGAAGTAATGCAGGCATAGAGTCAGAGCCTAGAGAGTGTTAGAAGTTTTAGCTACTGAACGGTTTCCCAACCTCTAAAATAAATGACATAAGACATACAAGAACAGCAAACACTACGCTAAATATAGGCCACAGCTAAAATAGATCAATAATTTAAATCTACATACACTCAATACCACACTGATTATGTAAGAATTCACCATCATAGGTTTAAATATTTACTGCAGAAATGTCAGCTGCACACAACAGCCTAACAAATGTAATAATAATGAAGTGACCGCAGTGACTTATTAATACTTACAGTGTGAGCACATCTCCAGGGGATAACTGGCTTCATTTCCCTACAGAAGAGAAAAAAAAACATCAGTTACACAAAATAATATTCTTCATATCTCACTGAAGACTGGAGGAAGACAGGAATGATGACACCGCATATACACAGCTGAATGAGTAATATTTGACAGCACACACATATAAACCCTAATCCTATATATACCGTTCACTTCAAAGAGTCGACTCTAAGAACCAATTGGTTCGCGATCCACACATCTTTCTTCACGACTAGTGTGAGCAGATATAAAATGGAACCCAGACAGCATAGTTAGGAGAAAAATAAAGACATAAAAGGACAGAAAACACAGAGATAAGGGAAAAATAACATATATGAACAGTGTATTTTTCCTTTGCAGCAGCGGTTTTATCAGGCGGCGTCTTCTGCGAAACCAGACACTACATCAATTACCGCACGTTCGAAACCAAAAACAAAGATTTTCTCTATAAATTCAGTTAGTTTTGTGAGCACTCACTTTTTTTTTTGCAAAGTCTCATTTTTATTTTTATTTCAGTTAACAAATTTTTTTTTTAAATTTTAGCTTTCATTATTTCATATTATTATTTTTTTTGTTAACGATAATAACCTTGATGCCAATGCAGTTTTAATAAGCTACAAGACAAGTTCGAAAAGTAATACAGGTGATAAGACAGGTATAAAACACAACAATATGAAAAACACACCTGTTTTTACAATACGATATGCAATATGTGGCCTACAATAAATGATAATATTGCGATACAGTAATTCTGCAATAATCAATATATCGCACAACAATGACATTTTATTTATTTAGATTTTATTTTATTATCCATTATAGTTATTATCCATTAAAATTATTCTTTACAATTAACCCATCACACGCACACGTGGAGCAGTTGGCTGCCATCAACAGAGGCGCCCAGGGAGCAGTGAAGTGGGGACGATACCTTGCTCCAGGCATGGTGCCGGGACTGGGACTTGAACCTGTGACCTAACCACTAGGCCACCACTGCCCATAGTGATACATCACAGAAACATGGGGGTGTGTAATTAATTTACATATCTAATCTACAAATGCTATTTCCCACATTTTCTTTCTGACAGCGGTCAGAAATGCAGAGAAACCACTACTTCATCCTCAAGGCTTCAATTCTCTTCCCCTTTGTCAAATGAACTACAACTCCCATAAAGCAACTCTTTCCACCTTTTATCTCTGCATCTACCTGTTGGGAAGATCCTCTTCAGCTTTCACCCAAGTCTCCTGCACTCAGTCGAGCAGCGCCACCCAGAGGAGAGAAGAAGTAGCGACGCCGGTGAGTCAAATTGGCTGCGAATGTTTATTAATTTCAATTTCAATATTTATTAATATCAATTTTACCGTCTGTGTATCGATTATTGTATCACGCGAGCAAGGATAATGATATATCGCCATATCAACATTTTGTCACAGCTGTAGTATTGATGTGCACAAAAAACAGATATAAAGCTCATACAGTGTTATTGACAAAAGAAAAAAGATGAAAGTCATGTGGTCAGAACTGCATTGACAGACACTCGCCAATAACAACAGGACATTACAAGCTGTCCTCATCTGACCATTCATCATCATCTTGATGTTACATTCTATTCTTCTACACGAGGAACAGAGAAGCTCCAGCTGGGGGTTACCTCTGTGTTTTGATTTATTATTTACAAAGTTCATTTCAGCTCAAAGACCGAGTTCAGTACACTACCAACACAAACCCCTGTCTGTAATCTCGGCTCATAATACTACACCTCTGTCTCTACTCATGAAGATAAGTGTGGAACATACACTGCGATGATAAACATGACAATGTTCAGGGTGGAGATAAATAAATCTGCATTAATTAGGACATCTATTGCAACTCTATGATGTAGTCATGTCCATTCCCCCCAGTCACACAACAGTGAAGGGTAACATGCACGTCCTCCAAGCACCACTGAATCTCTTCAAACTGCTGCTAATGCCAAACGACCACTCAGCTCAATACACAAGCATGAGAACAGCAGCTGTAACTTCTTAACTTGTTTTTTTACATTCACTTCGGTTGTAAAGGCCTGTAAAGCTACGTAAAAAATAAAGTACATCCCTTGGAAATTGTTGATTTTTTCCTAAAAAATGAACACACACATTACCCTTTATAATACACTGCCTGCAGACAACAGGGATTACGCACCAAAAAAAACGGCATTTAACATTGGCATTTTGCAGTTAAACAACAAACAGATCAGCCACATAGAAAAAGTAAACTCACCCTTACATTCAGAACAACGTCAAGTCCCTAAAAAGATCACAGTGATGACAGAAGAAGAAAAAAAATTGGTACCCCCCTGCCGACCCTACAAGAACTGTACTCCTTCAGGACCAGCAAGTGGGCAGACATCTCACCCTGGTAATGTCCTTTTCCAGTTTCTTCCCTCAGGCAAATGCTACAGGTTCCTGTTGACAAATTCTGTTGGACACAAGGGCAGTTTCTTCCCTCAGGCCATCACCCTCAAGTACAGCTCCCCTCACTTTCCACAACCATCTTTCCTGTCTAATCTCTACATCCCACATCACACACTGTATATACTAGGGGTGTGACATAATATCGATATGACAATATATCGTCGTTCTTGCTCACGTGATACAATAATTGATACGCCAACAGCATATCTGTAGGGACCGGGGCCGGCGCTTCCCTGCTTGGCCACTAGGGGGAGTGCTGGTCCCTTTCATCAAGCTTTACCTGAGTCCTCATCAGAGCGCGCTACAAGAAGCTTCTTTAAACATTAGCCGTTGAACAAGAACTTGAGTTTGTACTTGAATTGTAACTTGGAACTCTGAACCTGTAGATAAAGGGTCGTAACTCTCTTCCTTCTCGTTTCGATAAGTGATTTGTGATTTCCGATCATTGTGAACACACCACTGCACCACAACGTCCTCTGCATTTCACACGTGCACACATGGAGCAGTGGGCAGCTATCAACAGCGCCCGGGGAGCAGTGAAGTGGGGACGGTACCTTGCTCAAGGGTTCCTCAGTGGTGCCTGGGCTGGGACTTGAACCTGCGACCTTCGGATCTCAGGGGCAAAGTCCTAACCAGTAGGCCACTTAGTGCTAGTTTATTTGTTATAGTTCAGAGTTTATTCTGCCTCTTCCTCATTGCAAGTTTTCATAAAACACTTGATTGCAGTTGTTGTTACTAAGGGCCCAACTGGTTATTAGGTTTAGGGAGCAATTAGGAGTTTATCACACAGGGCCATGTAGGTTTGGAATTTCTCTGTTAATAATAAAATCCTTTAGTTAAAAAACACATTTTGTGTTTACTTGTGTTGTAATGCATATTGTATACTGTACAGTGTGGTCAATTAGGAGCTAGTAGAAGGTAATTTACTACTTTTATCACGTCTCTGATCCAGCAGATCTGCTATGTATATGGTAGATTTTAAGGTCTAATCACCAAGTTTTAATTATTGTATGATTTGATTGTAAAGTCTGATCAATGAATGACTTGTTTTATATTTAACAATTAATCAGTGAAGCCTGATTTGATCTTGATTTGATATTATGATTACATTTTGGTATATTTTGAGATGTCTAGCAATAATTAGCCAGAAAGACACAGATCTAGAGACTGGCAAGAGTGTGGCATTGGACTGAAGACCAATAAAAGCTGCTCATTACGACCTCCTGTTGAATGAATTCTTTCTTTTGAGACCGACCCCATCCTCCACAACATGTAACGAGCCTGTAACATGGATGTGTTCTATCAGTGAAGACATTAAATCACTCAGAAAACCAGGACATATCAAACAAACAGGAGTGCAGACATACAGAAAAGAGTAGAGGCGTGTGCAGGCTTTCTGCTTTCATATGATGTGCCAATACGTTTTAACTGTGACTAGATAATGACCTTCAACATCTCAGCCCTGCTGGATCAACACTGTGCAGCGTAGGTTTAAAGGAACATACCATCTACTGTGTACAGTGGGGTGAAACTACTGCTGGTTCCCCCGCACTTCTCCATCGACAACTGCAGTCACCACTGCCCACTGCAGAAGCAGCCTGGAGAACTGACCCATGAATTATCAGATTTAAAATTACACACTGATCAGACAAGAGTTTAGGAATGTAGAGGTTAACAAGTAATGGCACCTACATCACCTACCGCATACCTAACTGAAACCCTGTGACTAATGCAAAAAATAACAGCTCGTGGTTTTGTGAGCAAAGCTATTAGTTCCTGACTATTAAATATAAAATAAGATCAAAACATGGACAAACAAAACCAGTAATAGCATTCTAGAACCTAAATGTTAACCTAAAGACCCTACAGTGTCAGAAACCACACAAGCAAAACAGTCAAGTCAACTGCAGTTTGGGGCAAGCGTGTGATTAGACAGGAATTCTGCATTGCATCAATTTCTGGGAAAATTAACCTTACTTACAGTCCAACACTTTCACATGAACCTGTCTCTGTGGAACGCTCCAACAAAAAGACCCCAACAGACCACCCATAATACCAGGAGACCAGCTGGGAGACTGCTCATTCAGATCCCAGGTTAGACAATAAGGGATTCAGGTTCATCAATCATCACCATCTAAATAATAAATGTCACTTCCATGTATAAAACATCAAGACATGATCCAATAAATGCCATTTAACCATCACTTGAGGATCATATTGATATAGTCGTTTCCTTGCTCCAAAATGGAGAATTTTGCTGTTCTTTACTATAATGAGTCTTTTTGATTACCGTGATCTCAATGGCCTTTTCTTTGAAGCTCAGAGTCTTGGTGCTCCACAGCTGATATCTGGCAATTGATTCTGAATGGTAATTTACTCTGCATGTTTCCCATCCCAGGCAATGAACACACATGCCCAGAGCGGTGGGCAGCCACTGGAGCCCGAGGAGCAACAAGGGTGAGGTGTCTTACTGTTCTGCTGGATCTGGGAATCAAACCCACAACCCCTCAGGTCACAAACCCAGTGCTCTAACCATTACACCACATTCTGAAATGAACAAGGTCATAGCAGTTTTTACTGTAGAAAGTCGTCTGAATGAAAAGTCATGTGCGTCAAACCTGTGATGATGTATCACCCAGGACCTAGTTCAGAGGTGCCCAATACATTGATTATGATCTACCAGTGGATTGTGAGTCACCTGCAACAGTCGTCTGGCATTCAAGCCAAAGCTAAGCAAAGCAAAGGTGGAGTCGGTTGCAAATGGTTTGTCTGGAAACCCTAGTATCCCTCGCATCTCGTAAACGGGCTGCAGCTGTGTCTTTTGGTATTGGCCCCAATATAAGGCACCTGTTCACAAGGAGACCATTACATGGAAAACACAAAATGAGGTTTGTCTATCACCCCAATACAATTGCCTCTCTATCCCAAAAATATCTGAAGTGAAACAAACACTGTATGTATGACATCCACTAAGTCTCTAACAATATCCCTAACTTATTACCAGTAGTGTATTTATAAATAAATATGTTAGCACTTGTATTGTTGGAAGATTATTTTGACTTGGTCATTTTAAAAGTAGCTTGCAAGCTAAAACGTGTGGGAATCCCTGACCAAGTTATTATTTAAAGAAAGTTGATCATGGGCTAATAGTCTATTCATGAGTTTGAGAGATATTGTTTTTTCATCACCATAATTGATACCAATTACTGCTAGTTAATGGGGCAGATAACTCATATTTGTGTAAAGGTGGATAAGCTCTGCCATTCACCGGGCTGCTTTTGGTTCTAGAGAAATAAAAATATCATTTGTTTTTGCATAAAAGTTATGAATTACATTTTAATATCATAAGACACATAAAAGCAATTGTATATCATATTACTTATATCCATATACCCTATATATACACATTACGTATATTTTGTTACAATTATTAATTAATTGTTTATATGTTTAAAACATTACTGTACTTTTGGTGAAATTTTATTTTATTTTACAAATTTGTTGAATAACAATAGTGATTTGATAAAGAGTCATGTTAATTATGCTAATTAGATTTTTTCTTCAGTACTGATAAGAACCCTGGATAAGCAGTCCCAGTAAGAGTAGTAGTGCAGTTAAAAATAAATAAATAATACCCATCCCTAGTATTCTTACCACAAAGATTATGTAAAATATGTTTAGTATCTTGTTTACTTCTTTAATTTTCCATTGAAGCTACATGGCTAATATTGCTGACATCTGAGAAAAAGGGAAACCACTTTTCTTTACATTTTAGATTTGTACCAAGATGCCAAGTAAAGTGAAAGGAACCTAATGTAATCAAATTTAAATTGCTCGTCATTGTGGTTATGAGTAAAACATGCTTTAGTTACGCTTTTGGGAACCAATTTTTGGACTCAATGGGCCTTGTTCACCAAATTTCTTTTTAAAACTCAGTTATACAGTTTTCACCAAGATTTTGAATAATTTACTAATGTTTTCTTATTTGGGAATTGAACATTCAAGAGCAAACTTCTACACATGTGAATGCTGACATGCTGATGTTCAAAACAACTGGTTGTGAATTTTTAAGGAAATTTCGTAAGAAGAAAATTAAGAACTTCATAGCACTATAGAGCACTACAGCAAGGTAAACTATAGCAATGTAGGGAATATATGATTAGTTAAGATCAGTACAGCTGTATGGACTTTAAAAAGCACTGAATAATTCTACACTATTTTTAGAGTTTTGAAAAATTCTCAAGAGTTTCTCATTAGCGCATGGATATAAAAAGGCTTTAAAAAGAATTTTAAACAATTGTTCTTTTGAGACCAATAAATTGACTATGCACAATGAAATAGGCAGGTTTACAGATTTTTTTTCATTTTTAATTTACAATAAACAAAAGGATTTCCAAGTCTCACATTATAAAATAATAATAGAGCTATTACAAACTACAAAACAAAGCGCTAAAATGAATAAAACATGAATCTGCCTTTCTCGGATATGGCCTCCTCATAAATTAACTAGCCTATTTAATAAGCTGAACATCGTCTGGAAGGCCTAAGAGGCGAAACAATCAGTGGTGCTCATAAATAATGGATTCTTCATTCAGAGACAATTAGACCAAACAAAATATGCTTTGAACAGTGATGTGGGCAAGATGTGTGGGTCAGCTCACACAATGCAAAACCTTAGTGATGAATAAAACTGATGTTTAAAAAGACAAAAATATATATAAAACACATAGAATAGTACACAGCTGAATGTGTTTAATACTATTATTAGCCATTAACAATTAAAATATGTGAACATTCTTAACTGTATAATTTCTTTTAAACACTTCATGGGTTTAAACTGCAACAGGCTAGAAGACAAGCTCCCACCAATGAGCTTCTTCTCTTTGGGAACAGACTGTTTCTACTCAGTTGACAGCACGTGCACACAGTAATGATGAAAGACTAATATTCAGAGATGCAGGTAACTGCCATGTGCAATAATTAACAATAAACCCAAATAAGATCAAAGTGCTCATATATGTACACATGAAATGAACGTACAGAAGTTATAAAATTCTCCAATTGCCACATCTAAGCTCACAAATTCAATCTACTCATGTGTTCACTCACTTTTTGAAATGTTTGGAATTCCGTATTTCCCCACATTATAGACCTCTCCATATTATAGACTTCCCCACAATATAGACCACCCCACATTATAGACCTACACACAGTATACACCTCCCCACAGTATAGACCTCCCTGCATTATAGACCTCCTCACATTGTAGACCTCCCCGCATTACAGACATCCCCACATTATAGACCTCATCACATTATAGACCACCCCACATTATAGACCTCCTCACATTATAGACCTCCTCACATTATAGACCACCCCACATTATAGACCTCCCCACATTACAGACCTCCCCACATTATAGACCTCATCACATTATAGACCACCCCACATTATAGACCTCCTCACATTACAGAAGCTCCCCACATTATAGACCTCATCACATTATAGACCTCCTCACATTATAGACCTCCTCACATTATAGACCTCCTCACATGATAGACCTCCCCGCATTACAGACATCCCCACATTACAGACATCCCCACATTATAGACCTCCCCACATTATAGACCTCCCCGCATTACAGACATCCCCACATTGTATTCCTCCACACAGAAAATGTTAATTTATGTTTAAAAGATTATCCGCCCCATGTTATTAGCTGCAGTGTTACTGAATTTACTGATGTGAAGTAGAAAAATCTAATTTGACCCCTGGAGCCTTTGCAGCTCAATACCAGTGACCTCAGCGACAGTAAAGCAGCACAGGTCGTAATTGATGATGTTTACAGATCTGATTATGAATGATTTGAAGAAAGTTAATCCTAATAATTTTGGCATGTCAGTGTTGATAATTTGATACAGGTCATGAACAATGACATGTATGAACACTGTTGAAATTTCAAAATATTCCGTCCAGTCCGTACAGTCCATGTATGACAACGATGTTGCAAAATCAGCCCATTGCAATTCACGGTCACAGAAAACCTGTTGAGCCTACAGCAGTTTATTTCCAAATCCAATAATGGATATCAGCATTGCCCTACAAATGCCACATCAGTCCATCCTTAATAATAACTTTGTTTTTAAGATGAATGTGGAGGTGTGTGGTGGTGTAGAGTGGTCCATTATTCATTTAAACTTCCCCACAAATCAGCTGAATTATAAAATAGTGTATTTAAAATTCTCCTGCTGGTCTCTAGCAGCAATAAACAGCAAAGCATTAAAACCATTAAGTTCATTGACATCATTCATTTTCAGTTGACTTCTCCAGTAATCACCACAGGGTTATTATCACTGGATATTAATAATGAGAGCCGTCTTCTCAGTGAAAGCCCAGATAAATGAAGCTCAACCATATGTGCCTCGATCTGTAAATGACAAGGTAACATGATGAGCCAGTCACTTTAACCATGTCTGTACCCAAACCCTAAAGCGTCTTGCTCACGTGTTACTGCAATGGCTCATTAGTGAGCCTTAATAGAAATAACCTATATACACCTGTTACAATCATTTCATCTGCATTTTCTTCTCTCACTTGCTACACCCCTCACTAATCCAATGTTCTACAAAGTCACAAGACTCCCCTCATCCAGAAAAAGACATGAGAAGCTTGTGAGCACTTTTATTAGAAACCCCTGAAGACCTGAAGCAGCCCATGAGAGTAAAGCCCTAATTCATGCCCCAGTATCGAGCACACTCTAAGGTGACGGGACGACATACAGGACGACTGTTTCACAGGCTTCAAGCTACAGTCAGCACAGGCCCAGCTCAATGAAGGAGCGACCTTTCTAGTCAGACACAAGAAGTATTCATGTTCCTCCTTAATGGTACATTCAACACTGCATATAAAATTATCTCCAGAGAAATTAATGTTGTCTTCTGTCATCATATTGTGTTGTACAATGATGTACAACCTAATCCAGTCAAAATGCCAATGAACCGGTGTGTCATGACACCAGTATTGGGCCAATATTACATCACTTACACATAGTACTATATGTACACACACATAGTACTGTATACACACACATAGTACTATATACACACACATAGTACTATATACACACACATGGTACTATATACACACACATAGTACTGTATACACACACGTAGTACTATATACACACACAGGACTGTATACACACACATAGTACTGTATACACACAATTAGTACTATATACACACACGTAGTACTATATACACACACGTAGTACTATATACACACACAGGACTGTATACACACACATAGTACTGTATACACACACACATAGTACTGTATACACACACAGTACTGTATCCACACA
>JBBIGC010035824.1:0-11990 GCA_037576955.1 Lepidarchus adonis
TCTTTTCAAGGGAGCTACATTATCTAGGGTAGAGGAAAGAATCGATTCTAAGCATTTAGATGCTTGTTCAAGTTGTACGGGATCTGATGGTGATCCAATCGAAGTTGAAAGCTCAGGAAGATTAGAAATAAAATTCTGAGCAGTAGATGGTGTAATTGTGCGCTTTATGAGATATTGTGGTAAACTGAGTTTAGGAAGTACTTGGGGATGGGAGGTTGTATCGACAGCATTTTGGTTGAACAGTGAGTGAACAATACTTTATTGACTGTTTGAAAAAAAGGCACACCCTGCAAAAAAGGACACCCTGCACATGCCTGACTTGGTCTCTTAAAGTCAATAACTACCTTAAGTCTGGAACCTATAGACAATGTCATAAGTTGAGATCATTTTCCATCTATACTGTAAAATACCATCCAATGGGTTCTTAAGCATTTGATTATATCTAAGCAGCTTCATCCTACAACATTTTATAACAGTTACATCATCTATAAAAATATGGAAAACAGTTCCATCAGCAGTGGTAACACTACCTCCACCATGCTTTGCAGATGAGGTGGTATGGTTTGGTTAATGTGCTGTTTTTTCATTTTCCATTTTCCTCCCATCATTCTGGTATAAGCTGACCTTTCCCCCAGAACTAGGCATTTTGGGGGAAACTCTCATCTGTCTGTCCTGTTTGGAGGCTTTTATGATTACTTTGACACAAATATGCCACCCTCCTAGAAGATGTTCTAGATCTGGCCTGCTGTTGTGAAGAGGTTTTTCTCTTCCACAATTACTACATTGCTTTCTATAGTTTTCTCGGACTTTTGGTGATTCTGTGCTTTTTCCTTTTTAAGAATGCACAGAATAGTTAATTTGGTGAACTCTTAAGTTCAGGTTTTGAAGCACTTGAAATCAACTCCAAACTTTTTGTCTGCTGGTGAAATAGGGAAATGACATATGTCATCTCGTGTGCAGTGGTGACATAATGGTTGGAGAAGAGGGCTTGTGACTTGTATGAGATTACAGGACTATATATCTTATAATACAATACCGTTTACAGTACTCTAACACTTTCCGATCCATTTTAACATTTCACGGAAGGCTGTCTTCTCTGGCCATGAGGAAAGGGTAAAAAAGGTGTTGGAGGAAAGAACCTCCTCTCGCACCAAAAACATGGATTGCCAGTGAGAATACATTGTCCTCGTCTCCACCCAGACACCCCTTCAGTGAAAAGCAGCTGGTCTAAACTCTGAGGAAACACTGAGAAGAGAGGAGCCAGCTTTTATACACTTCCTGGGAAAAGCACACAGGACTTTTGATTTGCCAAAATAGCTAGCGAGGTGGCTGGGTTAATTTGTTGACATTCCAGAAAAGAACAGAGAGAGACTCCTAGCGCTGGGCTGAAGCTATATTTTCAAAACAAAACTTTGTTTATACTTCAGAGGCACAGGGGGCTAGCAGTGGCTAGGCTAACACTTCAAGGACAAAGGCAAAACATCTGTTGTTATTAACTGGGCAGGTTAATGAGTGACTAACAGGGATATGCGTAAGGGACCTTGTAGCGTAAACAATCTATTTTACGCATGCATGACATGTCGTCACGAGTTTTTTTCTTTATAAAACCCCTGGCCAGTTGGGTTGGACTTGGTGAGTCTGTCTGGTAATCACACGTGATCATGTCTGACTTTCACCCAACGCTACTGGCTCTTCGGGGGAAAGCTTCTGTCTATCATGGTTGTTCAAGTTTAAATGTACCTGCTGAAGAAACTGTGAGTAAAGATTCCTTTATTTTTAATATCAAAATGCTCTTCTGACTTATTCTTTGTGTGGAAAATAATTATTTAGATAATAGATTAGTTATGTCAAGACCTCACACAAATTAAAAGTCCTTCCCGCTGCAAGGAAAATGGTTGTTATTTACCTTCAGCCTGAGGAGGCGGCCTTCCAATCTAGTTCGGAATGCTTCAGAGTAGAAACTGTATAGGAATTTATGGATTATAATAGATATAGTCCTAAAAACCTTAACAAAGGAAGTTGTGTGAAGTGTTGATGCATCTAATCTTTATCTAAATAATGATTTTCCATGCAAAGAATTAGTCGTAAGAGCATTTGGTATTAAAAACAAGAATCTTTATTTACAATTTCTCAGAATCAGAATAGAGTCCTCATATTCAGTCCCGCCATGTTCAGATAGAAGTCTCCTGTGAAAATCCCAGGGCTGGGTGAGGGTCTCGTCTGCATGACCAATTGTCAGTACCTGACCAACTCACAAAATTCACCCAACTGCTTTGGATTGTTATAGATGACTAACTTTGTTTAGCCTAGCCACTGCCCATCATTCTTCTGTGCCTGCATTAGTCGCTTGTCAATCAAACTATTGAGCTAATTTCCAAAGACCTTATTTAGTCCTTGCCACCTCTGGACTGTCCATCATATCAGTATAATTATCATTAGCTCTTAAGGAAGGAAGTGATAACCTTATTTTCAAAAACCTTTTGGTCATTGCCATATTTGGGCTGTACATCCTTACATGAAGTAATTTCCACAGATGTCAGTCAGTCAGCCTTGGACTTCTTGTCCTTTGGCAAGTGTCAACAATCCCTTTTGTTTTGGCTAGCTTAGCTTAGATTCTAGCTCATGCTACTTCTAACTGCCAATTTAAAACTGAATGTCTTTTCAGCTGTCTCAAATTGATAAAAATCAGTCAATTTGTATGTTTAGACTAAAGTTTTTCACGCTGTCCTTCAGCTTGTGCTTTCTGTGTCAATGAAAAGTCATGTGCTCTTTTTTGGGAGGCTAAAAAGGCTTCTCCAGGTTTCACTTGAAGTTTTTGTCCTCCAACGTGAGATGAGAGAAGCTGCTTAACATCTGAAGTGGTGTCTGTTGGGGCCATTGGCAATAAATTTTTATTGGCAACCCATGTTTTGGGGCTAAGGGAAGGTCCCTTCCCCCAACAGACTGTAGAGTCAACATTTCAGTCTCTGGAAATGGCAGGGAACACATGGGAGTGGTGAGTGAGTAAACAATGCCTTCCTCCTATCACATCCATGGTGGAAGTGCCCTTGGGGAAGGCACCTAACCCCCTAGCTGCCTCCTAAACACAGATTGGTGCAGCCCACTGCTCCTGCCCCTGATGCATGTCACATATGAGTTAAATGCAGAAGACAAATTCATTCATTCATTCATGCAACATAATCTGATTAAAATAAAAATAATAGTCCAGTTAATGTTGAGCTCCTAATAACAACATGGTTGTTATTTATATCATTCATTTTATTTGGATGTGAATACCCTCAAGACCACCCAAGTTCAAATGCCGTTCTCCAAGACAGATTGTCAGCTGGGCCATGACCGATTGTGTGCTCAAAAGGTTCGAAATAGATCCGTGCTTTCCTTCTTTGACTGGGTATGTGGTGCACAGAGGGCGTTGCTGCAAGAAACCAGCATTTCAGTTACTATCAGATGTGACCACTCCCAGAGCCATGTGCCTCACTAGTTAACTGACATGCAGTTTATATGATACTAGTGGGTGTCTACCTTACATTGCTTAGCTACATAAGCCTCATGGCTCCTAAAGTAAGTAAGCAAACTCCAGCTGCAAACTCCAAAGTATTTCTTTGAATACATCTAATATGTCAAATTTCAACAATCACTTTAGGAATTATGATAAGTAAGACTGTTTTATGGGATTAGCCTAGGCAGTTCATGGTTACAGTTATAACGATGATATTAGTGAGATCATAATGATATTATAATGAGATCAATGTAAAAGTCATTTTCATAATAAAAAATAAATGAATATAAATTGTGTCTTTTTTAGTTGAATGCATGCCATAAAGTTGAAATATTTGGGATGTGTTATTTATTTTGTGTTATTTCAATATTTTAGAATGATTATTTGCATTTTTATTATTTAATTAGAGCAGAAAATAACTGTTTTACATACACAGAAAGATGAGGATTTACACTCAAGCCAAATAACAAAAACTGTATGTCACATTAATTTTATAAGCAAAAAGGGGGGTTGTGTTGTCACAGTAATGATATTGACTGAACATATTGTTATTATTTAAGTAAAGCAAATATACTCTTTTTTACATTAAACTGTTCTATTCCCCACTTTACTAAATTTAGGAAGCACACTGATGTCTTAATGAGTTCATAAAGTGAAAGACTAACTGAAAGCTAAACAACACTCAGATGGAATGTTGACAGCTTCTTTCAGTTTTACTGTTACTGGTGTACAGTAAAAGTTGCTTGTGGTTTTCAGGGGAAATTTCAGAATGTCAGATTGTGAAAAATACAAGCAACAGGAAAATGTGACTAAAACTAAAGCAAAAAAAGTGTCTTAGCACATTTTTTTGAACAGATTAACTCAGGATTGTATTACGTTTGTTGAGGAGAGTGCAAACTCCATACTGTCTTCCTTGACCAGTGGTAGCATGGCTAATCATGCAATCATCTACTATGGGCAAATAAATATAGTAGAAGAGCACAATTCTGCACTTGCACTCACTGTTTTTTGTTTATGCATTTGTTTATTTATTTGTTTATTTGTTAATGTTTGGAGACATATAACACATATAAGACTACACCAGGTTTGCTCAGCTCTGGTTCTAAAGAGTTCCAGAGATCCCGAATCTTTTCAAAGTATTATGTACTGTAGATGATGAAAGACCTCAATCCTTTGTTCATTATACCCAGCTCACCTACTTGGTCTATAATCTTTTCACTCTTATTTTGCACTGCAGTACTATTTCTGGGTATGTTGCAGGCATTAGATATGATTTTTTTTATGTTTATAAAATACAATTAATTATTATTATTATTTATACTTTTTGTACTGTTATCAGTTGAATTTCAGACGATATGTAAATACTGTAAATCTTATCATGATAATTTTTTTCATACCAGTCGTTATCAATATCAATATCTATATATATATATATATCTTTATATCTATATATCTATATCTAAATCAAATTGTTAGGACTTTGCCCCTGAGAACCAAATGTTGCAGGTTCAATTCCCAGCCTGGGTACCACTGAGGTACTCCCTGGGCACTGTTGATAGCTGCCCGCTGCTCCAAGTGTGCACATGTGATGGGTTAAATGCAGAGGATGCATTTTGTTATGGTGCACTTGCTGCTGTGGTGTGTTAAAAATGACAAAATTTCAATTCACTTATTTATTTTCTGTCAAATGTACTGTAGAACTGTGTTTTATATAGATTAAATAGGTTTAACACTAGAACTCCCAGATAGGGGACATTTGGCCCTATCCCCCTAGCTCTACCAGAGAGGGGCCATTTGGCACAGTTGTTTTTGCCTAATATCCTTAATCATGTGTTTAATGGAAGCCTTTGTTCTGTAAAAGTACTTGCTTGTAATTAACATAAGTACAAGGTGCTACTGACTTTACAGTCTGGGATCGCAGTCATCTAGGAGTAATATGTAAGGGGCCATACCAACGGTACAATTGGTGTGGAAAAATTGATTCAAAGATTCCAAAGTTCAAAGCGTTTATTTTCTTAAACAAAAACAAACAACATAAAAACTACTACCACTAATAGAAAAATATACATTTACTTAAATGTGCAACATCTGGTGTTTGTGTAAGTGTGTGTGTGTGGGAGTGATCATTATTTTAGCAGTTCATTGGTGTGATCTGTTGGCACATATCTGGCACTGCCACTCAGTCTCCTTTTTGCTTTTTCCACATGTGTAGTTGTAGCAGTCTACACAGCGTAAGGTTGCATGATTTTTCTTGGACTGGAAGGTCACTTTTCCCTGGGTGTGGTGTGGCAGGTTGTTGCAGCTGCTCCCTGTCCACCACCCTTTCTTGATTTCAAACTTGTTAGGTTTTGAGGCAATGTACTGCTGGAAATGACAGCGAGACTTGGTTGGAAAAAGTTGCTTGTTGACAGTGATGTGCTGGCCCAGGTTGTAAGACTTGATGCAGTTAGTAACAAACATCTGCCAAACGTTTGAGACTGCTGCGAACTTGTCCGTGGCTACCTGTTGAGTGCGTGTGTCCTTATCTTCAAAGCGTAGGTGTCTCATGATGTCCTGGAAGCGGATTCGGGCCATCGTGCTCTTGATGTGCGAGATCCCCAATATTACCGACCATGCATCACCCAGCGATGGAATTCTGATCATCCTCCAGAGAAGGATGGAGATGAACACCATCAGACATGATTCTGCAGGCATGCTCAACTGTACATTTTCTTATAGTGTGAAGGATGTCCCAACTCACCAAAAACAAGAAGCTCTCAAGTGATTTTTAGCAGTTTTTCTGCCTTCTTCAGTTGGCTCTTCATCACATGTATATATTTCTAGTTTGCAGTGAGGGGGCGGCCTCCCTACTTTATCTTCAACCCACACTGTGCCATCTTTTGTCATCTCATAGTTGGAATCTTTCTGTGCGGTCTGTCTCCAGTCGACCTTTTTTCTTTAGAGGAGTTCTACTCTCTAATCCGGAAACACATCTCATTACCTAAAAGACATGTCACAGTCAGAACTCTCTTGCAAGTGAATGAATACTTCCCCACCATCCGAGTCACAACAGTCCATGTTTTGCAGCAGAGCCCAAGCCTCGGCAGCAGTGTAATCTCTTGGCATCTTTGCAGCTTTTTTGTACCCGTAAGTTCTTGAAGATTGTGAATGCATGTAGTAAACTAAACTTTTTATTCTCAAGTTTAGCTTGTGATCAGTTCACAGCTCCTGCTCACAATCAACCATACCACAGCCATGCGTGAAGTACTTCTTGAGGGGAAGGGGAGTGACACGTTCCAATGGGCCACACATTTAGGGGCCATTTGGCCTACCTCTGGTAGGACTGAGGGGGTCCGAAAATTCTGAGAGTTCTAGGGTTAAATATAATAAACCATAATCTTAGGCAAAAGTGATACAGGAGAACACAAACAGAGGAGAATTAAATTCTTTGATCAGTTCCAAATACAACAGGCAATGCAATCTTTTTAAAAAGTCTCAATTCTGATCAGTCAAAAGCTTTCAGATTCTACAGAACACACTACAGATTCTACATGAGAACACACTATATTTATTTTCTTGCTCAGTGAAGTGGGCAGTGAGGCTCATATATGATGCACCATGTGAAATTTCTTTTACAGTTTACTTTGTACAGCTCTAAGTGATAACACTTCTTCAGATGGTAAAGTAATTAGTTGTATTTCCTCTCTCTTTTTATTGCCAGTCTCTTTGTGGGAACATGCTTTAGACACAGTGTGCAGTGTGTGCTACTCTGCTTCTGACAGTAAACAGCCCCAATATTTACACACTTATTTCCTCTAATCCTTATTAACAATGTCCATCTTTTTTGAGCTTCAGGCTATGTGTATTTGCATGTTTTCATTAACCTTTTTTGTTGTCATTTTCTTTTATTCGTCCCTCACTCCTCACTTCTGATGAACTGGTGTGTGTAGGTGAAGTAGCATTGTGGTGGTGGTGGCCTTGTGATAGGACTTCGCCTGAGTGATCAAAAGATTGCAGGTTCAACTCCTGGCCCAGGCATCAATGAGGTTCCCGTGAACAAGGTACAGTAGCCACTGCACTGCTCCCTGGGCTGTTGATAGCTGCCCGCTGCCCGCCGCTCCACTGTACGTGTGTGATGGGTTAAATGCAGAGGTCACGTTTTTTTGTGGTGAACTTTGTATGTGATTGGGTGTGTTCACAATGAGTCAGCTACAGTAGCCCAAACATTAGCTTATGTGCTGCTGCACATGCCCCCTATTGGCTCTTTGTGTCAACTTACCCTGATGGTTGTAAAGCCACGTGATTGGTTCATTAATGTTTTATTCTAATTGTCATTGCCTTTTCGTTTGTTGTCTGTGTAAATGAGTTTCATTAACATATTAACATTATATTGACCATGATTAAAACTGAGAAAAGTTCAATTGTATTGATCAAGGCATTGTCTGTATGGCAGCATATTGTAGCGGAGCTGAGGCTTAAAAGAGCGTGTTTATGCTGCATGGCCCCATGGGAAGGACTGTTTGATGTGTTCTGTTTGGGGGGCTATTGTGTTTATTTCTGGGTTTGTGTGATTGTGTATGTGTGTAAAAGACTCTTTGGGGGTATTTTCTGTTATGTTATGTGGGATTAAGGGTGGATGGCTGGACTCACCGTCGTTGTGCTTATTGTGCTGTGCAGTGACTTCGGTGAGCTCAGCCATACAGAGTCAGCTTGGTTCTGATAAATGCTATGTGTGTGTGTGTGTGTGTGTGTGTGTGTGTGTGTGTGTGTGTGTGTGTGTGTGTGTGTGTGTGTGTGTGTGTGTTTTGCTAGTTGGGGGCGCACTTGCTTTCCAAGTTCTTTTCAGAGCTTTATTAAAGAAACAGTTTGTTGCCCAATTCGAGCATAAAAACCATGGTGTCGTTTTCATTATTTCCCTCAATGATTATCCAAGCTGGAAAATCTTTACAATTTGTTGCTCTGAAACCTGTATGCATCATTATCATTGACTGTGCTTTTCCAGGTGATGCTATCATGCACTCTAGATTAGAGCTGAAACAATTACTCAAATAATTTGATTATAAAAATGCTTCAGTCAAATTATTTGCCTCAAGGCTTCATTTAATTTATGTAACCAAAGTCTATCTATTTAAAATGTCTCTGCTATTTTATCACTCCTGCTTTGTAGACTACTGTGCAGCTCTGGTATCATTGTTTCACACACACTGTTTTAACCGACTATCTATTTATCTATCTATGTTACAAATAAAAATGTCACTGTATGCAGAGGATTTTTAAAATAAGCTCCAGTAAATGTCTAATCACAGTATAGAAAATTTTAACTTTATTAGAGCTGAACCTTCATGTTCTTATTTTAAAAATCCTCCTGATACAGTTCAAGTTCAAGTTTTTTATTGTCACATTTAGTTATACTAGTACAACATATAGTGAAATGTTTTTTTTTCCCCAGCAACAGCTCATCGGGATTTCAGCAGAAATTGACGCAAAGCAAATGTGACATGCATTTTTCACATCACCCAAAATGCCAAACATTAAATCCCATGTAGATGGACTAATCTAATAAATGTGAGTTTGGAAAAAAAAGTTTTTTTGTGAGGAATAATAGCCAATTGCTTGCTCATTTTAAGAGGCCTTTCATGTTGCATAACACACTATTGATATAGTTGTTTAAAAATACCAAGGCACGATTTATCAGATTACCCAATTAATTGATGAAAAAATCACCAGAATACTCAATTCCAAAAATATTAAATAGTTGCAGCCTTACTGTAGATGATGAGATCAATTTTTGCAATTTTACATTACAATTCAGGACACAATTTTGTTCTTTAGGTTTATACTTACAGTGCATCCAGAAAGTATTCACATCACTTTACCTTTTCCACAATATCCTCTGTTACAGCCTTATTCCTAAATGGATTAAATTAAATTTATTTCAACATTCTACACATAATATCCCATAATGACAAAGTGAAAAAAGTTTGTTTGAAATTAATAAAAAAAAACAAAATCCAAAAATAAAACATTTGTATAAGTATTTGCAGTGTTTGTGCAACAGTTTGTTGAAGCACCTTTAGCAGCAATTACAGCCTCAAATCTTTTTTGAGTATGATGCTTACAAGCCTGGGATGCCTATTTTTGGGCAGTGTCCTCCATTCTTCTTTGCAGTACCTCTCAAACAGGCATTTTCAGATCTATCCAGAGATGTTCAATCAGGTTTTAATCTGGGCTCTGACTGGGCTACTCAGGGACATTCACAGAGTCCTGAAGCCACTGCTTTTTTATCTTGACTGTGTGCTTAGGGCCGTTGTCCTGTTGGAAGATGAACCTTCATTCCAATCTGAGGTCCAGAACACATTGAAGCAAGTTATCATCAGGGATATCTCTGTATATTGCTGCATTTTTCCCTCAAACTCGACTGACTGCGGCTGAGAAACATCCCCACAGCATGATGCTGCCACCACCATGCTTGACTGTAGGCATGGTCTTAGCAGGGTCATGAACAGTGCCTGGTTTCCTCCAGATATAACACTTGGTATTCAGGCCAAAGAGTCCAATCTTTGTTTCATTAGAACAGGAAATTTTATTTCTCATGGTCTGAAAGTCTTTCAGGTGCGTTTTGGCAAACTCCAGACAGGCTGTCATGTGCCTTTTACTGAAGAGTGGCTTCTTCAGGTGGACTGTGATCAAGTTGTAGAAACTTCTGAAGGATGATCCGTGGAAAGATAATGCACTCGAGCTTGTGGTAAATGCAGTGAAAACTTATGTAAATGTTTATTTGTTTGTTTTTAATACACTTTTTCACTTCTTCATTATGGGGTATTCTGTGTAGAATTTTGAGGTAAAAGATGAATTTAATCTATGTAGGAATAAGGCTGTGACATAGAATAATATGGAAAAAGTGAAGCTCTGTGAATACTTTCTAGATGAACTGTAGCTACTTTTGCTTGCAAGTTCCATTGGCTCATTTAACCAACTGGCCAGCTATAGCCAATCAAAATTCAACGGCTAATACATGCTTGTACAAACAGTGAATCTTAATGACATCTTGCACTCATAATGCCACATAGCTTCTATTATATATATGCAAACAAATAATCCATAAAATGTAAGTAGAACAAGCTTCAACATGTTTTCCTCTGTTGCTCCTACATGGTTTGATCTATTTAAGATAATAACTTTTAAAAACATACTCAAAGTTCCACCAAGAATTAAATATGAAACAAACTTAAACTCAATTAGACTCACAATAACATCTATTCAAATACAAAGTGCATGTTACATTATTGACATCTCTCCCAGTTTATGTAATTGTCATATTACACATTGTTATGTCAATTTAATCACTGCCAGACAAAAAAAAGTGAAAACTATATAAAAAAGGGTTTTATAATGATGTATTTGTAAAGGGAGTTTGTGGGATAATAACATAATGTAAAGGATCATAATATTTGAATGGGTGGTCTGCATCTGATTTTAGATGCATTTTCTAATGAAATATAATGGTGTCCTATAAGAAAGTTATGTACAATTGTAATCTTTAAGCCAGTTCCATTATAAAGCTCAGATTTTAGTCCTGATGGTTATGTTTATTAAGACTTTTGTACCTACAGAGGTTTTTTAAATAAAGTTTTAAAGTAAAGTACACTTTTTAGAGTTATCCAGGCCTAGTTACAGTTACTAAAATACTATTGGATAATCACAATTTATGGGTGGGGTTTAGTTAAAGATAAAATTTATTTATTTATTATTATTTTAAATAAAATGTAAAACACTTTTAAAACTAAAGTGTGATGAATAATGACAGAAAGTGGTGAGTTAAAAGAGAACAGTGGAGTGATATTTAAAAAAGAAATGAAAATTAATTATAAAAACTCCAAAAACTAATGAAACATCTGCTCTTTATCGCTGTCCAGTGCTAATTATACTTTTATTTATTTAGTTGTTTGTTTGCTTAACCAACCAAAGGTCCAGCATAAGCATCCTTACAGACAGTGTTTTTTCTCAGCAGTGTAGCAATAACACATCCTTACCACTAGGTGGAAGTATAAATCAAGGTTTTAAATGCGGGGAGCAGGTTGAAAGAACATTATCCTGTACTGAACTTGAATTATGTTTTGGTTTTAGTGAACATAGTACTAATAAATGAAGGTGCCGATGTTAGATGCTATGTTCATATATCTTAGCAACCACAAATTGTGTGGTAACAATTTCTTTAACCCCCCAAAATGATTTTTGCATCATTAATTATTAACGGACCCTCAAGTACCAGAGACAACAGCACTACAGTGAATATGCTGAAACAGTTCCATCTGTCTCTCCATCTACATCTTATTCTTCTTCTCTATATATCTATCTCTCCATCTAAATCTTCTTCTTCTTCTTCTTCTTCTTCTTCTTCTGCTCCATATTACTATTATTGGTCCCTTCTCTCCTGTGTGTGTGTGTGTGTGTGTGTGTGTGTGTGTGTGTGTGTGTGTGTGTGTGTGTGTGTGAGAGAGAGAGAGAAGGA
>JBBIGC010035850.1:0-11987 GCA_037576955.1 Lepidarchus adonis
CACCGTATCGCATTGTGTTCAATCAAGTCGTGTTGTATCGCACTGCATCGTGGGAGGTGGGAGAATCGAATCGTATCATATCGGTGGTTGTTTCATATTAATCATTAATGTATCGTATCCTTGACAATGTATCGAGAAGCAAATCGCATCGCCTCAATGGTAAAGATTCACATCCCTAATATATATATATTTTTTATATATATTTTAAATTTTATTTATTTATTTTCTTTTATTTTTATTCAACAAATAATTAGTTATTGTTCATTAAACTAACAAATTAACAAATTCTATATTTTCTCTTGCTTATAACTTTGCTGATTGAATAAAAACATTATTGAAACTAACTTCTAACAAATTTCTTACAGCAAATATTTAATGAATACTTCAGAAAGTATTCAGACCCCCTTCACTTTTTCATTTTTGGATATTTCAATATGTTGCAGCTTAATGCTAAAAAACTGAAATGGTTGATATGACAATAAAAGTCTACTTGACTTGATTTCAGTTAGAGGAGGATCAGCTGCTTCGGGAAACATCAGATGAAGATCAGACCCAGAGGAAAAGTGACTGTTTAACCCATTTGCATGTGGAGCAGTTGGCAGTTATCATCATCACCAAGGAGCAGTGGCACCTCAGTGGTACCTGAGCCACGACCTCCCATTCACAAGGGCAAGGTCCTAATCACTGTCGACCGTCTGTCCTGTCTGTCTGTCCTGAGGCCTGTGTTATTATGGGGGCAGTTTAAAAGTGACACAGCCACATCAGTCAGAAGATAAGACCTTCTAACACACACACACACACACACACACACACACACACACACACACACACACACACACACACACACACACACACACAGAGTTTGCCTTTACATTGTTGCCATCTACTGGGTGAATGGAAAATTAACGTGATGCCAATACCGGGATTTGATTTTGGCCTGTTAAATTTTATTTAGGAGACTGTGGCTGACATTAAATACAGTGTACTGTGTGCAAACAAGTTTTTGACGGACTGGGAGTGATCATGCTGGAGGAAAAGCTGAATAAAGAAAAATACAGAGACATCCTCAATGAAAACCTGTTTCTCAGTACTCAGAACCTCAGACAGGTTCCCCTTCCAACATAACAGTGGCCCAAAGAACACACAGCAAAAACACAGTATTTATATTCATTAGTGTCTCACTTGTAGTGTCCGTAACATTTTGAACAGTACAGCAAGATGCTATAAAATCTTTTAATTATAGGTTCCACAGAACCTAAATATGTCAATAATTTTAACGTATATTGCATTTTATAGTTGAAATTAGGAAATAAGTAGAACAGGTGATTGTTATTGTGTAAGACGCTTAGATGCTACAGATACAAATTTCAGAAAAAGTCTCAATGCGTGGATTGGTTTATTAACTTGACCAAGGAGAAAAAGTAAATATAAAATGTTATAATACTTCTATTATTTATTTGAAACATCATAAATTATTTATTTTTATTTCATAAGTTGATAAAATCAAGAATAACTATAAAATGGTTACGGACTCTACATAAATGACTAGTCATTGTTCAGATGCAGAGAACATACGTTTCTCAAAGCTGCGACTGGAAACTTGATTACCCTCCATTTGTGTGAACATTAATGTTACAAAACAGTTGCTTATTTCTTAAAACTATAAGCAGAATACATGAAAATTTGACTTTGACATTTGAATTTGAAGTGAAACAGCATAACGCTCAAAAATGGCTATTTTTTTGGCTATATTTATGATCATAACTAAAATATGGAACATCATTTTGACTTGAAATTTTCTGGCAATCAGAAGCTGTCATACCTGCACCTGTTAAGTGTGGGGAATACATAGTAGTGGTTATTATTTTTTATTTATCAACATATAACATTAAAAAAGTAAAAAATTACAAATGCTGTGTTTTTGCTGACAGTAAAGGCAAAAGGAAAATGGGAGAACATTCCTCAGTACAAGTGCAAATCTTCTACCCAAAAGACTTGAATAAGCAAAGTACTAAGTAAAGGATCTGAATACTTATGTACATGTGATTTATATGTTTATATGTAAAATATCTTGAAATATATAAATCTGAAAAAGTAAAAGGGGTCTGAATAGTTTTTGAAGCCACTGCATAATACAATAAAAATGTGCTTTTATAAATGTGTATAAATTTCAATAACATTTTAGTCCTATTCAATCAGCAAAGCAACAAGTAAATATAATATTATATTAGAGAAAGTCTAGTATAAGACTAATTAACATAGGCTGTAGTAAATAAATGAAGGGGAACATTGTTACGTTGTTCTGTTGCCATCTAGTGAGTCAATGGAGAATGGACACATGGTGCCAAGTCCAGGATTTTATTTAGGGGACTGTGGTTGTTGTTAGCTGGTAGGTATAAATAAAATTAAATAACTTTTTAAATTACATTTAAAATTGTTAATTAAACATTTAATGAAGGAAACACAAATGAATAAATTAACCAACTGATAATTACATTAATTAATAACAATATTAATATTATTAATAACAATATTAATAACAACGCAGCTATATGTGTATTCTGTTGGGGAGAGGGAGAATACAATGATAATTTTAATAAACAATATCACATTATCTTTTTCCCCTTTTACTGCAAACTAGCGAAATTAGTCCTGGTTTACTGGACTTATGGTTCATCAGTGTGTGAAAAACAGAATATTGATTATTCTAGTGACTAGATTATTTAGTATTTAAACACAATACCAACACAAATCTTAACACTGGATTTATCCTCAGTGAAGACACAGTGGAACTAGAACTTTTTGTATGATCTCTGAAAAACAGTAATGCTATTTTAGAGCCACATTAACCTGCATAGCGCGACATATCACCAAACTAAATTTGTCATAAGGCCAATTTCAGAGCTTCAAAATGAATCCGAACTTAATTCTTCCGTTGGACTAACGGCTCTGTACTCTGTAACGGCTCAGCCAAAACATTAAGACAACTGTCAGAGTGAATAACACTGACTTTTTTGTTGTTTCTTCAGAATGGTACTGGTCAGATGGGATATTCTAGCTGGCAAGGAAAATATTCTAGCAGGAAAATTGGGCAAAGTAGTCGTCACACTAGCTGACAGGAGCCTTTCTGTGATGGCTACATGATTGAGTAAGAGCGTCTTCTATACAGTAGGTTTTATGGAATGTTCCAGGTCTGCAGTAGTTACGTATTTCCCCAACGATTCGCCACGGCTTATAGATCATAATTCATAATTCAGTTAAAAAATATGACATCCCCAAATGATTTGTTGAATTAAATGTACCGTTTACTGCAGCTGAACAGTTTGAAAAGCAACACAAAGCAAAGGTCAGTTCTGTCACTTAATGGTGCAGCTTCTTATAAACTTTTTACATTTTTACATCCTAGTGTATTTAACAGAAATAAAAGGAACAAAAGTTTACAGTTGGTTAAGAAAAGATGAGTTGTTTAAAGGACTGGTGGGTGGGGGTACTGCGATGTCAATCATTTACATTTACATTTACTTATTTATTCATTTGGCTGATGGTCCAGGTTCAGGAACAATCAGCATTAATTCAGACGTGACAACACTGATGTGCGAGTTACAGGGAGTTCAACACAATCTTCTTAGTCATAAAAACAGTGCAGGTTCTACAACAGTGCAGATGATAAGAGCTACAACATTACTACCTGAAAGAGAAACACATTCTACACTTTCATTAAGTGTTTATGAGTAATTCTACACAGACGGTAGGTGCTACAGTATAATTAACATGTTCTATTCATATATACGAGTGTTATACGAGTCCAGGACATTCTTCGCCGTCATTAAATGTTTCAGCATCGGCTGATGTTAAGTTCTTCTTTGCCTATGATGAATTACAATGCAAGTAGCATATTTAATTTAATTGTTGTATGTCTATATTATTGCAAGTAGTACGAACACAAGTGAGTATAAGTGTGAAGCTGTGGGATCTAATAATAATAATAATAATACATTTTATTTGAAAAGCGCCTTTCAAAACACTCAAGGACACTGCACACAACAAAATGATAAAAAAAAAAAACAAGCATAAAAGCAGTCAATTTACAGAATCTATAAAACAAAATGATAAAAAAAAAAAACAAGCATAAGAGCAGTCAATTTACAGAATCTATAAAACAAAATGATTAAAAAAAAAACAAGCATAAGAGCAGTCAATTTACAGAATCTATAAAACAAAATGATAAAAGGAACAAACTTAAAATGTTCATGTACATTCTTCAGTATAAAATTAGCAACACTGACATGCAAAAAATTATTATCTTCAAATCCTTCAAAATCAGATGCATAAACATTGTTGTCAATGGTGAACAACTCGATTGCGATTGTCGCTGATGTCAGACATGCGTTCAGATTTTGCAGACAGCAACAAGCTGGAGCTTAAATTCTGCAGCGTAGCTCTTGTGTTGCTACATGATATCGTAAGTTTCAAATGTTATTACCTTAATTGCTTATACTCAACTATGGTATAATGTCACTACCAGTATAGAGCTGTAAAGGCTCCAGGGGTTTGTCACATTGGATGCTTTTACTTCAGGTCAGTAAATTCAGTTACGCTGCGGCTAATAACACGGGCGGATTATCTTAGAGTTTTAAACATAAATGAGTATTTTCTGCAGCTTATAGAATGGGGACGGCCTATCGTTGAGGAAATACTAGTACCTAACATGAGTGACCCAATTATGGACAAGTGGTGAATCAGTGACAGGGTTATCAGCACCCAAGGCTCATTGATGCATGTGGGGAGTGAAGACTGGATCCTGTTGCACAAAATGTTCATTTGGGCTCTGATAGAAAAATCTCAGAATACACAGTGCACCACAGTAACAACCTACTACAATATTAGCAAAGTCGTGTTAATGTTATGGCTGCTCTATGTGTGTGTGTGTGTGTGTGTGTGTGTGTGTGTGTGTGTGTGTGTGTGTGTGTGTATATACAGTGGGGCAAAAACGTATTTACTGGGAGTCAGTGACCAGTTGTGCAAGTTCTCCCATTTAAAAAGATGAGAGAGGCCTGTAATTTTCATCATGGCTTTACGTCAACTATGAGAGACAAAATCAGAAAAAAAAGTCCAGAAAATCATGTCTGATTTTTAAAGAATTTATTTGCAAAATATTTTTTTGCCCCACTGTATATATATATATATATATATATATAATTATTTTTTTCAATCTTTAGCTTCAGATTCACAGGCAGTTGTGTAAACCATTGGATAGAACTCAGAAATGAACAAGTTATTTAAAAAATTTGTGAGATTGTCTTTTAGCCTTACAATTCAGCAAACAGTGAAACCATGTTGTTGCAGTGAAGCAGGTGTGAGACAGAGTTTAGCCACTAGAGGGCACAAGTCCTTCTGTAGACTGTTACTTCAGGTCAAGCAGGTTTATAGTGATTTCAGCTGAACACACAGTGAAGCAAAACAAGGTTCATCCAGGACCATGTGCTTAACAAAAATAACACTGCGCTACAAACCGTGCAAAAGGAAAGAAGGAGCAAGAGCAAACATTACACTGGAACAGGACAGGGAAACATACAATTAATTGGCAAAAGTGTTCGCTCATCTGCCTTGGAAATGAATCCCATTTTTATTCCATAGGGTTTAATATGATATCTGCTGTCCACCCACTGCACCTATAACAGCTTCAGCTCTTCTTGGCAAACTTTCCACAAGGTTTAGGAGAGTGTTTGTGGGAATGTTTGACCATTCTTCCAGAAGCACAAGACACGAGGAGGCCTGACTCGCATTCTCCACCCACCCAACAAAACTTACACTTAGGACCATGCAGTCAGACAAGCACTGTTCTCCTGGCAACCGCCAAACCCAGATTCATCCATCAGATTGCCAGATGGAGAAGTGTGATTCGTCACTCTAGACCAGTGGTCCTCAACCCCCGGTCCGCGCAGAAAGAATAACTAACTAACATTGTTTCCATTTTATTTATTATCCGAGTCTGAACAGGCTTTTATTTTGAAAATTGACTAAAGTTTATCCGTTACTTCCGTCTATGACTCGCTCCTGCGTTACCATAGCGACCAGAGAGCATTACGGGGCGGAGAGGAGGATTTTACTCTCAATGTTGGTGCATTTCAGGAGAACGCTGCTACATAATTACACAGTAGATTCACATTTATTATTATATTTACGAAATACCACAGTTTTTGTTTTGGTCGTATCATTTTATTTTGTTGTATTTATTTGTGACGCCTTAAAGGCCGATGCTTTGCATTGAACTTGGTGATGTAAGGTTTGGATGCAGCTGCTCGGCTGTGGAAACCCGTTCCATGAAGCTCTCTACACACGGTTCTTGAGCTGATCTGAAGGCCATGTGAAGTTTGGAGGTCTGTAGCGATTGGCTCTGCAGAAACTTGCCGATCTCTTGTCGACCACTGACACCCCTCGGTCATTTTTCATGGCTGAACACTGTGGCTGAGATGCTGTTCTCATTCGCATCCACTATTTTATAACACCTCTGACAGTCGAATGTGGAATATTAAGTAACAAGGAAATGTTACGACTGGACTTGTTGCACAGGTGGCATCATGTAATGGTACCACGCTGGAGTCCCTGAGCTCCTGACAGCGACCCATTCTTTCACAAATGTTTATAAAAGCAGACTGCATGTCAAGGTGCTTGAGGTTTTACACCTGTGGCCATGGAAGTGATTGGAACACCTGGAATTAATAATTTCAATCAGTGAATGAATAATAGTGTTGAGGTTGAGATATAACCTCAGACTGTAGCAGAGTTATTAAGAGTAATTCACACTGACCAGGGTGGCAAATAACAACATATATATATATATATAATATATAAAGGCATATGTCAAAGGGTACCATATATAAACAATAGAGTTGTGGTAGTGATGGTTTGTTTTACTGGTGGTGGGGCAGTTTGGATGTAATTCCTTAATTTATAATTATACAAATTAATTGTAATAATTTAAGTGTGCGTGTGTGTTGAGGTTTGGCGTGTGAGACAGTTCAGCCAAACAATGAGACAGTTTTGTCCTGCAATAACCTCAGGTTGACAGACACCATTTAATCAACCAGTTTAACTCTTACCTATTGCTGATGTAGACACACACGCAGTTTGTATAATCTCCATAATAAAGCTTTAGCACTAGATTGAGGTGCTCAAGAGCAGCGGCCCACAACCTTTTTTGCACCACAGACCAGTTTAATGTCAGACAATATTTTCGTGGACCGGCTTTTAAGGTAATGCAGATAACAACAACAAAATTAAATGATACGAACTACACAAAAACTGTGGTATTTTGTAAATATAATAATAAAGGTGAATCCACTGTGTAATTATGTAACTTTATTAGCAGCGTCTTTCTGAAATGCGCTAACAACGATCAGAGTAACGTCCTCCTCTGCCCCTCACGCTCTGGTCACTATGGTAATGTGTAAACGTTCCTTTCAGAATAAGTTTTCAGTGCTGTTGTGGTGATTTTCTGCCATGACTTTCATCCAGAATACCGGCAAAGCTGAGTCTCTAACATACTTAGATGCTATGGCTTGAGATCGTTTTTAAAAAAAAAAAAAAAAGTATTAAATTAAATGGTTGGGGACCACTGTTCAAGAGCAGCCAATCAAAAAACACCACAGTGAAAACCAAGTTGCTAAATGGGGTGTAACTGCATTCTCTGGAGTGATGTAGCACCGTTTGTACTTTTGGATTGACTTGGAGTGGTGTTTGTGATCTAAAACTAATCATCCCACATCAGTAGGCCTGTCTGACCTCAATAATGCAGTAAAATCCTCACAGCAATGTTTCTACATCTAGTGCAAAACCTTCCCACTTCACAGCAGCCTCTATATTAATAACCTTGATTTATCTAAAGTGACTAACAAAGTGTTGAGACAGTGTAATACAATCTGCTATAAAGTACCCAGAAAGTCAGTGAGAATTTATGACCTGAAATTCGAGTTGTTTCTTAACTCGAATTATATAAAAAACACATCTGTTTAAAAAATACAACAAATCAATGCTTGGTTTCCTTCAGAATTATCCCAAAAACACCGTTACTTCTAGCAAACAGAGCATTTTGGTATTTGTTCTCAACTACAAGCCGTGTTTATGCATAACTTTACTGTATTTACAACGTTTTTTTGTCTTGTTTCCATATATGTTCGGTCCTTTAATTAATACCTTGTGTCTCAAGCCTGCATTCACTCAGCATGAAGCAGCACACTAACTGAATGTTGATGTAGGAGTAGCCAGTACCGTTTTTCTAAGAAAAGCACGACTCGTCCCGTTCCCAGCACGCTGTTTACTACAGAGAGCCCCTTGCCTGTGCACGCCTCCTCGTGCAACGAATGCGACCTCCTATTGGTTGAACGCGCTCTATCGCAGCCCTATGATTGGACAGGGCTAAATCCACATTCGCGACCCATGTGCGTAGCATGTGAACAGCGGCAGACTTCTGTTTTTGAGCTTTCTTTCGTACTGTATTACAGTTTTGTTGCCCAAATTTTGGCTCCTCTCTCGGCTGATTTACGGTAGTTTTTTTTAGGTCTTCATTAGTGGAAATTGTGTGGAGTCAGGTAAACTTAGCGGGTTTTAGAGTATGAACTGTTTTCGTGGTATTTAACAAAAACGTCATGGTTATATGTAAGTGAAACTACAAGTGAGCGTTAATTAAAAGGGAAATCAGGGACCTTTAAAGAAATCGAAATGAACCCAAATAACCCTGACTAATGAAGCTGCAGCCCTGTGGAGTAACATTCTGATATAGGCGGTGTTTAATATATGTGTTGTGGAAATAAATGAATACATGTACTTATTCTAACCCCAGGCGTCATAATTGTATCTGAAAAATGTGGGAAAAGTTGTAGCCGGCACTGTTATGCAGATTAGCATGATGCTAAAACGTGTGCACAAAGACGAGTGTCTTTTGCATTGTATTAACACGCTGCTGGTCGAGTGTGCTGTTTTCATTGAGAGATTCAGTGCGAAAAAACAGCCGCTTTTCTATCTGCGTCTTGCTTTGTGTTGGCTCGTTGTGGCGGCGCGTTTTCCTAATGCGCGTTTTCTCTGGGGTTTACGGTAAAGCGGGAGCTCGCCGTTCCTCAGCCGATATGACATAAGTTGCACCGCAAGCAGTCGCCAGCACAGTGTCGCGCTTTCACGGGTCTGTATAAACGGGATGTTCGCACCACCGGGATGAACACTACAGAGGACATAACGTTGGCAGCCATGCCCCGAGAACTTACACAGAACCCATTGCGGAAGATATGGATGCCGTGCAAGAATGGGCTCCCGGAAAAGCACATTTCTCAAAGAAAAGGTGGGTGCTGCTTCAGCGGGACCGAGACTCCGATACATAGACAAACCCCGGTGCAGGAAACTCGCCTGTTGGTGCGTTTTGTGTCTCACAGCTTTGAGTGATGCAATCGAGTGTGGAGCTTTGCTCTTCCCTCTAGATCTTCTTATAGCTGCTGGCTGTGACTGGGGTTATTGAGTTCACAGGGCCTGGATCCTAACACGAGTATGAAGGTTTGTGTGTAACCGGCTAGTGCTTTATTAGTGCTGGGCGACGCTGATCACGTTTAATATCGCGATATTTTGAACCGGAACGTGTATTCCAGTGTCACGTGATCTGTACATGCGTATTCTGGCATTACCGGTTTAAATGTGTATTTTTATTTTACTCTGCTTTTCTTTAAATGGCATTAGATTTAACTTCAGCACTCATAACAAGAGGTATACATTATATATCACTGTTTTATCTGTGAAAATGCTTAAACCACCAGAAATTACTGATCCTGGCATGGGCGACGCATCACTCCAGCTGTAGTATTGCAGCACTAACAGAAACAGTCAGTCCCGTGTGTAAGAGGCGGTGGGCAAGCACAACAGATGCCCCTGATCAGTAAGGGGCAGTGCTGGATCTGCTTTTACACGTTGAAGGGGGGCATCCAAAGCTAAAGGGGGTCTATTTATGATGCCACTGAAATGTGAGTGTGTGAAACCTGGCACTGCTGAGAAAAGGCTGGCACTGGTGAATGCTGTGTGTGTGTGTGTGTGTGTGTGTGTGTGTGTGTGTGTGTGTGTGTGTATTGTTAGTGGAAATAATGAAACAGCCAAAATGGTGTATAATCCTGTGAACACCCCTTCTCTCTGCCCCTCTATCATGTTAGTTAAAGCCTTTCCCTCCATTCTCGGCGAGGACTCTGGTTCTGGAGACTCCACTTCCTGCATAGTTTGGTCTTTTTTCTTTTTATACTGACTGCTGACTCAAATCACGTGGTTTTGTTCAGGAAAATCACCAAACAGGTCCCCTTGAACCAGAGTTTCCCAATCTGTTCTTTTCAAAAGGTTACGGACACTACAAGTGAGACACTAATGAATATAAATACTGTGTTTTTGCCGATTGTGTTTCTTGGCAGTTTTAATGGTTTGATGAACTATCCTAGACCTAGATTAAGCCTAAGGTTAGACAAAGAATAATTCTCAGTGGTTATTCTAATTGATACTCCAGTTTAGTCCAAGACTAGGCTCAATCTCTGTCCAGGAAGCAGCTCTTGATGTAGCTGATTTGCTAGTTTGACTGTCAGGTAAAAGAAGTGTGTTAAACCTGCGGGTTGTGATTGGAACACCGGTGTCCTAGTGAATGAAAACCCTCAGTAAAAGGGTGAATATGTGAATGTGTCTTCCAAGATCATGTCAACTCATTCAACCCTTCATCAAGTTTAAAGCTTATTTTTATGCAGATGAAGTGGCAGCTTCTTAACTGGTTATGTTAATGTTTTTTGGTGTGTTCATGCTTTTTTTGCTTTGTGTGATTTGCTACGATTGTTCAAGATCAAATTTAAATTTTATTTGTCACATACGCAGTCATACACCGTGCGATATGCAGTGAAATGCTTTGACGACCACCTGTGACCTCAAGATAAATACAATTTTAACAAAAAATAAATGGAGCAAAATATTTTAAAACTTCTAAAAAGAAATATATAAGAAATATAAAACTTTATCTAATATAAAAACCTTATCTATAGTTTAAATTTTTTAAAAATGTTTTAAATGGAATAACTGAAGATACCAGTGAAGTGTGCACACGTGCAATGGTTGTCTTAATGCAATTTATATAGTTTTCCCTTTGTGTGTGTGTGTGTGTGTGTGTGTGTGATGACCGTGCAGACTACACTGACGCTTTTCTACTTCATTTCTGCTGAGTCAGGCCTCTGACTGATCATTTGTTGTTGGGCAGTGGAAGCCCAGTGGTTAAGACTTGTTCTTGCGATCGGAAGGTTCTAGGTCCAAGTGTCAGTCCAGACACCACATGTGCAAGGTGTTCTGCTAAACCGCTCGCTGGTACTGGTGATCGCTGCTCCAGGTGTGATGGGTTTAATGCAGAGATCATATTTCATCTTTGTGTGTTGGGTTGACAGTCACTTTCTCTTCACACTGAATAATATTTATAATAAAAAATATCCAATGAACTACAGGGGTCCTCGAGTTACATCAGGGTTCGGTTCCTCTGAATGTGACGTAACTCTTAATTTTGACGTAAGTCAGAACTCATGCATGTAATGATGCTGCAGATGCTTTATTGAACAGCACTGTGTTTAACATCATTAACATCATGAACGTCTCATATTACAGTAAAGCATTTAGGAAACGTTGCTCCAGACAGAAATGCTCTTTTTAATGCTTCAACATTCACCACAGCAGTAAACGCATTGGAGATGAGACTTGTAGAAAGACCACACTGACAGTGCCTTAACACACTGCAGTATTAACCCCCCATCACACACACACACACACTGCACAAATAACCCCCCATCTCACCCACCAATCCACACACACTGCACAAATAACCTCCCCATCTCACCCACCAATCCACACACACTGCACAAATAACCCCCCATCTCACCCACCAATCCACACACAGTGCACTATTAACCCCCATCTCACCCACCAATCCACACACACTG
>JBBIGC010035868.1:0-11987 GCA_037576955.1 Lepidarchus adonis
CACACACACACACACACACACACACACACACACACACACACACACACACACACACACACACACACGCACACACTCATCTACTGACAAAAGCTAGAAAAGATTTAAAGAATTCAATACACACTGGAAAAAAAGTTCAATACCAAGAAAACTATTTGCTATAAAAACACAAGGTGGTATAGCTTGAAGGGAGAGTGGAGATGGATTCTTTTCTCCTCCTTTCCTAATGGATCTCAGCTTGGACATATAGTTCTCACTCTAAATTCACACTCGAACATCTCAACTTATAATGGTGGTTCCCTAAAAACCCCTAAAACATATGTTAAGGAACCAAAACGTTCTTTATCAGCATTATTTTGAAAGAACAATCTTTACATGGCTTAAGCTTTAAAACTGTCTCAGCTTATCAATATTCTGAAGAAAACCTGGTTGTCCTAATGGACCAGGATGGACATAGCTTTTTTCTGTAGCATGCTAGTTCCAATGCTAAGCGCAAACAGCTGTGTGTGTTCATTTAAAGCTCCTGGGTCAAAAGTTAGGGCCACAACAGGTTAAAGTAAGAACTTTGACACATGGTAGGAGGGAAGATGGAAGGATTGCTAGTTTAACTGCCTCCATATGTGCTGTTCCTCCACATATTTTGCAGCCTGGTCTCATGCTACTAATCATATGCATTGTGACATGGACACTCAAATATACTTACTTTCTGTCTCTCAGTATTTTGACCTCTAGCCTGAACAAAACTAGAATAAAAACATCAGGATATTTTGGGGAAAATGACTGAATGTTTGGTTTTCATTCATGTTGTGAGGTGAAACATGTAGTGGTGCAAGTAGTGCATCCCGATGAAATTAACTTTGCGACTACAGCATGTATTGTCTCATCTTAAACTGTAAACTGGTCCACATGAATTTCATTTCTTTGTACCTTATCTATAGATGTTCTCAGAGGAGGATGAATAAAATTGAGTACACAAATAAGCATCTAGTGATTGAATTTTAGCACCCAGCACAAGTAAGGAAGCAAATAGTGCAGCATCTAAAGATGTAGATGTTATTAGGGTACCAGGCTAACCTGCTTAGCCTTATTGCTAACCTATGCAACTTGCTCCTAACCTCAAAGTAAATGCCACTTTTTACTGCTTTTATGACTAGGTTTTGGTGGAATGTTAGACTTAAAAAATCAGATGGGAAAAAAATGATGGAAATTTGAAGCAATCTGTGTGAAGATGCAGTGGCACATGACTTCATCCTTCCGGTGTTGGTGGTATTGTGTGTTGTGGTCCTACGTGGAATGGAGATGACTAAATTTGGCAAAAACCTGTGTGATATCTGTATGTACACTGAACAAAAATATAAATGCAAAACTTTCTGTTTTGCTCCCATTTTGCATGAGCTGAACTCAAGGATCTGAAAGATTTTCTACAAACACAAAAAAAACATTACTCTCAAATTTTGTTCACAAATCTAAATCTGTGTTAGTGAGCACTTCTCCTTTGCTGAGATAATCCATCCCACCTCACAAGTGTGAATATCAAGTTGCTGATTAGAGCATGAATAATACACAGATGTGCCTTAGATTGACCACAATAAAAGGGCACTTTGAAATCTGGGGGGGGTTCAGAAAACCAGTCAGTATCTGGTGTGGCACCATTTGCCTCATGCAGTGCAACACATCTCCATCACATAGAGTTGATGAGGTTGTTGATTGTGGCCTGTGGAATGTTGGTCCACTACTCTTCAATATCTGTGTAAGGAACACTCTGTCGTATACACTGATCAAGAGAATCCCAAACCTGCTCAATGGGTGACATGTCTGGTGAGTCTGCTGGCCATGCAAAAACTGGGATGTGTTCAGCTTCAGAAATTGTTTACAGATCCTTGCAATATGGGGCTGCGCATCATCTATGCTGCAACATGAGGTTATGGTCGTGGATGAATGGCACAACAATAGGCCTCAGGATCTTGTCACGGTATCTCTGTGCATCAAAATGCCATCAATAAAATGCACCTGTGTTCGTTGTCTATAACATACGCCTGCACATACCATAACTCCACCACCACCATGGGCCACTCCATCCACAACACTGACGTCAGCAAACCGCTCACCCACACGACACCACACACACTGTCTGCCATCTGCCCTGAACAGTGAAAACCGGGACTCATCCATGAACAGGACGCCTCTCCAACATGCCATGACAGCTTATGGTAGAGAAATGAAAATTAATTTCAGTGGTAGACATTCCTGCAGTCAGTAACCAATTACATGCTCCCTTAAACGTTGTGACATCTGTGGAATTGTGCTGTGTGATCAAACTGCACATTTCAGAGTCTTTTATTGAGGGCAGTCTAAGACACATCTGCGCAATATTCATGCACTAATCAGCACCTTGATATTCACACGGGTGAGGTGGGATTTGAGAGTATATGGGTCTTTTGTGTTTGTAGAAAATGTTTCAGATCTTTGAGTTCAGCTCATGCAAAATGTTAGCAAAACTGAAAGTGATGTTTATATTTTTGTTCAGTGTATATCCCTACTTGGGATGGGTGTCAATGCAACATAAAAGGAAAATAGAAAAAGAAAAAAGAAATAATATACTATCTTTGAAAAAATTTATATTATCTCATGGATAAATTTATATGATTCCACTCTCAATGTCAACTCTTATTTAAGAATTTTGTTCTGTATAAAATCTCTAATTACTCCATTTAATATTAAGATAATTTCCAATATAAAAATATTAAATATAAACAATTATAAGAAACAAATAAGATTGGATCCCACAGAATTTAATTTGCTACAGAAGTTCACTCCCTTTCCCTTCATTACCATTGGCTATCAGCCGATGTTTGGCCACACCCTCTCACCCTTTTTTCCACGAGGTCTTCGTCACTCTGGAGGCAAAAGCTCCTAATGTTAGATGGCGGTGTCCCAGAAGACAGTTGTTTGGGTGGAGTAGGGTGGAGGGCCGTATTTCTTGCCCCCATTGGTCTTCTTCCAGCTGGGCAGGATAGGCATGCTGTCCTGTTTGCAGAGGGCTTTGTCTGGTGGTTTCTGTCGTGCTTTGATCTCCTTGCACAGATGCCGTTTCTTCTCAATCATCTCCATCAAAGTGTGGTCCCCACATGCCCATGGAAAGGGGGGCATCTGGGGGAGTAGGAGGCAGGGTGGGGTTTGGGGGATGGGGGTAAGAAAACTGTATTTACCCTTATTCTACTACCATTTAAGTGTATCAGTCATGTCCAGTCCAAGTCTTCGCAAGCCCAGGTCTGTCTTCCCTAGTTACTGTACAGGAATCATTCATATTTGATACTTATCAATTCATGCTCTGCCTGCAAAGTTGTGTCCTCATTATTGCTAGATTAGACACACTTTATGAACTTTTGTAATAATGAACTTTACAAAAACTAATGCAAGCTATTTGCACAAGTATTTTGTGTATTATTTTAAATTACTTTAATTTTGTATGCAAATGAAAGACACACTGTTGAGACCAATTTGGTGTTATATCTTGATAGCATTAGCTGTTTAATTTTGCTTGCTAGCCTAATTGGCCCATCTTTGTTGCGGTAACATGAAGCTTTTATTTCATATTCAGTTATGCTTTCAGTTATGCTTATGTATATGTTTTCTGTTCCTGTTGGGATGCAGATATATGAGCCCCCCTATGGTTGGTACATTCTTTAGGGTAGTGGTTCTCAAGCCCAATCGTTTCCCCTGTTTCCAAAGCACATGATAGGCTGGTTACTTACTGAATAGGTATTGAAAACCTCTGTCTTAGGGACTATTCACACTCATCCTTTTTTTTAAAAAAAAAACAAACAAAAAACAAACAAACCATAGTATCACCCTTTTTAACAGTGTTGGAACAGAAAGGAATAATGAATTCCTAAAGCAGTAATGACAATAAATTTATACTTTTTCTCTTTAAGCATGGCCACTTAACAATCAACACAGTATTTCACAAAAGTGAGTACACCCCTCACATTTTTGTAAATATTTTATTAAATCTTTTCATGGGAAAACACTGACGATATGACACATAATACAATGTAATTTAGTCAGTGTACAGCTTGTATAAGTGTAAATTTGCTGTCCCCTCAAAATAACTCGACACTTAGCAATTAGTCTAAACCACTGGCAACAAAAGTGAGTACACCCCTCAGTAAAAAATGTCCAACTTGTGCCCAAAGTGTCAATATTTTATTTGGCCACCATTATTTTCCAGCACTGCCTTAACTCTCTTGGGCATGGAGTTCATTAAAGTTTGCACTGGAATCCTCTTCTACTCCTCTTTGATGACATGATGGTGGATGTTAGAGGCCTTGTGCTCCTCCACCATAGATGTTCAATAGGGCTTAGGTCTGGAGACATACTTGGTCAGTCCAGCACACTTACTCTCAGTTTCTTTAGCAAGGCAGTGGTCATTTTGGAGGTGTGTTTTGACTCATTATCATGTTTAAATACTGTGCTGCGGCCCAGATTACAAAAGGCATTCATAGTTCCCTCAATGAGCTGTAGCTCCACAGGGCTGGCAGCACTCATTCAGCCGCAAACCATGAAACTCCCACCACCATGTTTGACTGTAAGCAAGACACACTTGTCTTTGTACTCCTCAACTGGTTGCAGCCACACATGCTTGACACAAGTTTATCTTGGTCTCATCAGACCACAGGACATGGTTCCAGTAATCCATGTCCTTAGTCTGCATGTCTTTAGCAAATTGTTTGTGGTCTTTAAAAAAGGCTTCCTTCCAGGACAACAACCATGCACACCACTTTGATGGCGCATGGTCTGATCATTGCCAGACTGACCCCCACCCCTACAACCTCTGCAGCAATGCTGGCAGCACTCATACTTCTCTTTTCAAATGACTCTAGATATGAAGCTGAGCACGTGAACTCAATTTCTTTGGTCGACGATGGCGAGGCCTGTTCTGAGTGGAACCAGTCTTGTTAAACTGCATGGTCTTGGCCACCATGCTACAGCTCATTTTCAGATCATTGCACGGCATCTCCAATAGTCTAGGTCATCTTTACATAGAGCAAACGATTTTTTTCATCCTCAAAGAGCTCTTTGCAATGAGTGCCGTGTTGAACTTCCAGTGATCAGTATGACAGCATGTGAGAGTAATAACACCTGAGATCTTGTAACACTAACGAGTCACATGACTCTGGGGAGGGAAAATGTCTAATTGGGCACAGTTTGGACACTTTCACTTATGGGTGTACTCCTTTAGACATTAATGGCTGTTGAGTTATTTTGAGCAAACTGTTATACAAGCTGTACATGGACTACTACACATTGTATCAACGTATCATATCTTCAGTGTTGTCCCATGAAAAGGAAATAATAATATATTTACAAAAATGTGAGGACTGTACTCACTTTTGTGAGATACTGTATTAAGAAAAGATTAAGCACAGACTATGATACATAAAATAAACAAGTATATGATAAATCATTTTTAATTATTTAAAAAAACTACAATGACATTAAGTTGAACTTATCATTTCCCAGACATTTCCTTTCTCTGCAATTTAGCATTTAGCTTAGCTATAACAATTTTTTTAAAGCATCCTTGGGTTTGAGAAAGGTGCAATATGAATGATGATGATGTTTATGATAATTATTATTATTATTATTATTATTATTATTCCTCCCCCATCAATTTAGTTTAACCTACACATTTTATAGTAATTGTGTTGCTTATTGTATGTGTTGTTCTGCCACCATTTTTTGGACTACAACAACGATAATGGTCAGTCTGATTTTGAATTCATTTGTGTAATTTGTCAGTGGATTCAATGTGAAGAACTATACATGACTGTTTGCTTTCAAAACTTGATGGAAATTTAGACATTAAATGCTAAACTGTAAAAGTAAACTTTCTATTTAACCCATTAGATGTTTTTGCCTGAAACTACACTACAAAAACCCCAAGGATAAAACACATGACTTTTCACTACATACAACATAAATGTGATTTGAAATTAATTTAATAAAACAACCAGTACTATACAGTTTGCCCACTTTGTAGCAGTGGCTTCTAAATAATTTATTAGCAAGCAGAGCATAGTTAGGTAAAATTGCTGAAGACTGGGACTGGAAATAATTTAAAAATGTAGGTTTATCTTTACCACAACTCACTTTATGCTACACAAGTCATGCTGACATTTAAACATAAAAATATTTTATCTCACAAAACAAAAAGTGAGCTAAAAAACACAACATAGCTGAAACGATTGTTTCTCGGGTTATTAGATCTTAAACAATATATTTTATCAAAACTGGACAATGTATCCCCATAATAGTACTGTGGCAGGGAAACTTGAATAGAAGTTAAGGTAAAGAGTTTTTCTAAGTCAGTATAAGCCATCTCTATATTTCCAGCTGTCATGAAAATTTAGGCCCGATATAAAAGGTTGATGGCACTTTTATATAAAAAACAAACAAACAAACAAAAAAACACAAACAGATGCAACAGTGCCATTTAAAAAAACTTTTCATCATTTAAAACCTTTTTGATTACAAACCCCATTTCCAGATATTTTTACATAATATATTTATTGAATTTTTCATTAAAAGGAAAAGAATAAGTGATTTGATAACTTTCTTTAAACTTGTGTGATATAGGTTCAAAGAAAATATTTGCATTTCCTCTCCATGAAGCTCCATACTTATTTAAAAGACAGATCTGGGGTCTCATTTATAAAACTTTGCATAGAATTCCTATTAAAAGTGTACGTTTGCTCAAAAGACGAAAATTACGTACACAAAGAAAATGTCAAATTTATGAAAACATGCACACACACACCTGAAAGCAATATAAACTTTAAAAATTGCACTCTATATGGGATTGTTTGCATGTTGGATTTGCCACATTCTCCACCCCTACATGCCCAAGTTTAACCATACATGGTAAATGAGAATCACCTTATGCATATTTAAGCTTGTGTGTGCATGTGCATGAGGATTGTTATAGCAATAGCAATATTGAAAAGGGGGTGTGGAAGCAGCGCATGAAAGGGTCATTGCTGTCACTTGCATTTTATATGAGAAACGATTCAACAGATGAACAATGAACAGTTAGAAATTACACAATAGTTACCAGACGCCAGCCATCGCACTGTTAAACCAAGCCATCATGCAACCATGTTTGTCAGGACCATGTCAGCGCTACAAATAACTTGCACATTTATAGAGTGCACATGTTTTCTATTTACGTAAATAAATTAGTTTTCATATGGAGCCCTTGTTTTGTTACGCAAGAATGTGATGTCAGTATTCATGTGTTTTAAGCAATCAAACTGACTGTTTCACACTGTGTCCAAATGATGGTGATAATCAGCTGTGGTGCATAGATTAATAGTGTAAATTAAAGTAAGATTTGAGTCTGATTATATATTTTCTTTATATATTTATTCACTATTCTAAATATGTGACTGAATAAATGATATTAAATGTACAGTGACTCACTAGCACAAGGAATTATCATATATGTCTTGATTTTGCTCACTGTGGTCACATTTCTTTTGATTCAAAATGTTTGCACCCATGGGTCAGAATTTGTGTACCTATACGCACATTCTACCATCAAGTTTGTTTCTATAGATCGTAAGCGTTACGTAAGAAGAGGCATATGCATCTCTTAGGTCCCTTTTAATGCGTACGCAATGGTTATAAATGAGACCTCTGGACTGCTGGTAGTTCAGTCAAGTACAAACAATATGTGTCTATAAAGTTACATTGTTGCTGTACATGCAGAATGAGACCTGGCATTTTCTTGCTGAAATAACCATAGACTTCTTGAGGAAAATTCTTGGCATAATATGTCTTTCTAACAGCCAAAAATATGCCTCAAAATATATCTAGACTTGTTCTTTAGGGATTGAGATTTCTCTTGATTCCCTAAATCTTTTCACAATGTTATGTACTGTAGATGAGGAAAGACCTGGATTATTTGTCATCTTGTGTTAAGAAAGGCTATTTTTTTACTGACTGACAAATTCTCTAATGAAGCTTGTGGCATTTGAGCTTTTGGTGGATGCTCTCTGTTAATAGCTCACCTGCTTATTATGGTGTGTTTCAAAACAGTATAACCTGAATATTCTGTAAAATTTAAATCTTATTTTGCTCTACTGCAGATTTTTTGTTTGTGTCACAAGTTTCTAAATTTGCTTTTATTTACAAAATACTCTTAGGTTCATCTGTGGAAATAGGGTTTGCGCTTTTACATTGTTTCAATTTTTTATGATGAACAGACCATTTTTACCATGTTATTTTGATTCTATAAAACTGACATTTGTTCAACTCTCTCCCTCTCTCTCTCTCTCTCTCTCTCTCTCTCTCTCACACACACACACACACACACACACACACACTCAAAGATGCAGAAACACAGACACACAGACACAGACATATAGACACACACACACACACACACACAAAGTTGTGCTTTTGAGGTAGAAAGTAGCAGACAGACAAAATCAGGAAAGGAAAGTTTAATATGGTTTTATTTTGAACTTCTTGTGTTAGTTAAATAAGGACTAGATTTTAAATGGTTACTGTCAGTTCTTTACTAGATGGGTCAGGCATTAACCAAAGATTGGGAGCCTCACTTCTTCAATATGTTTTTAAACAGAATTAATTGCATTTACGGTGCCCTCCTTAATGTTTGTGTAAAAAGACATTTTGTTGATTTCCCCTCTACTACCCTCTGCAAATGTTTAAATCAAACAATTCAGACATGATTAAAGTGCACATTACAGACAATAATTTAAAGTACTTAAAAGAGCCTGCAGAATTTTGGGAAAAGATGTTAGATTAATCTGTATCAGAGTGATGGTAATAGGAAAGTGAGGAGAACTGCTCAATATACTAGTCATGCCAGCTCATCTGTTAAACAACAAAAACTCTTTGGACAGCACTTCATGCTGCAACAAGATAACAATCCAAAACATAATGCTAACATAACATAAGGCAACATGGGAGTTTCTTAAAGCTAAAAAACAGAATTTAAAAGTATAGAGGTAGAGCATCACCAGAGAAAATACTCAAGATTCAAGCAGTCATAGTCATTTAAATAACTTTAAATTAAAATCTGAAATGTGTACTTTACTCATGTCTTAATTGCTTCATAGAAATATTTAACTCTGAAGAGCAAAGAAGAAAATCATAGATTTATATATATACAGTCTTATGCAAAAATTTGGGCACCTCTTGATAAATAACAGATGTTGGTGATTTTGTAATTGAAAAATGTTAACACAGTCTCTCTAGGACATGGAAGAAATAAATTTGATGCATAGTTACTTTTTATGCCATAAATTGAACAAACATAAAAAATAAAAACATCATTATGGCACTGTGTAAAAGTTTGGGCACTTAGTAACTTAGTACTTAGTAACACATCCTCTGGCAAATTTCACAGCTTGCAAACTCTTTTTAAAGCTAAAAGTCTTTCAGTTCTTTTACATGGGATTTTCTCCCATTTTTCCTGCAAAAGGTTCTAGTTCTGTAATATTCTTTGGTCATCTTGCATGCACAGTTCTTTTAAGATCAAGCTGACAACACTTTACTATCTTCTTCTGCCTTCTCCCGCATTGTGAGCATCAATAACTTTCATTTTCAGAGTCTTACACAGCTGCTTAGAGGAACCCATGATTGTTGAGTGTCCACAAGTGTGTGCATGAGGTTTGAAGAGTCTGAGTAATTGCAAAGCTTTTAAATTAGCACCAGCTGATATTTACTAATGACATCTGTTTCCATGCATCAGATCTAACGAGCTGATTAAGGTCTGAAACCTTGTACTTTTGCACAGTGCCATAATAATATTTTTATTTTTGTTCAATTTATTGCCTAAAAAGTAACTATGCATCATGTTTGTTGAAAATACTGTGTATTTTTTTCCATGTCGTAGACAGGCCGTATTAACATCTTTTTAATTTTAAAAATCACAGAAATCTGTTGTTTATCAAAGGGTGCCCCAACTTTTGCATAAGACTGTATATATATATATATATATATATATACAGTGGTGTGAAAAAGTGTTTGCTTCCTCCTGCTTGTCACACTGTTTCAGATCATAAAAACAGGTTTAAATATTAATTAAAGACAACTCAAGTAAACATAAAATGTGTTTTTAAAGTGAAAGATCCCCCCCCCCCATTAAAACATAAAAGTGGTTCATCACACCTGAGTTCAATATCTCTAGCCACACCCAGGCCTGATTACTGCCCCACCTATTCTAAATCAAGAATTCACTTAAATAAGAGCTGCCTGACAAAGTGAAGTGATCAAAAGATCCTCAAAAGCTAGACATCATGCTGAGATCCAAAGCAAGTTCAGGAAAAGGTTATTAAGCCATAATGGAACCATGAATAAGCCTCGTTAGCGCAGTAGGTAGTGCATCAGTCTCATAATCTGAAGGTTGTGAGTTTGATCCTCGTCAGGATTTTGGGGCAGTGGCCTAGTGGTTGATTGCCCCTGAGATCCGAAGGTCGCAGGTTCAAGTCCCAGCCCGGGCACCACTGAGGGAACCCTTGAGCAAGGTACCATCCCCACTTCACTGCTCCCCGGGCGCTGTTGATAGCTACCCGCTGCTCCACGTGTGCATGTGTGATGGGTTCATTTTTGTTGTGGTGCACTGTGTGCAATGGTGTGTTCACAATGATCGGAAATCACTAATCACTAATGAATTCTGCTGTCTACCTAAAACTCCTGAAGGAGAATGTCTGGCCAACTGTTCGTACCCTCAAACTGAAACAAACGGGTTCTGCAGCAGAACAATGATCCAAAACACACCAGCAAGTCCATATTTGATTAACTGAAGAAAAACTAAATGAAGAGTGGCCTAGTCCTGAATCATATTGAGATGCTGTGTTAAACCCCTACAATGTGGTTGAACTACCACAATTCTGCAAAAAGTCTCCACAGCTGTAAAAGACTCACAAATGCTTTATTGCAATTGCTATTGCCCAACCAGTTATTAGGTTTAGGGGGCAATCACTTTGTCACATAGGACAATATAGGTTTGGATTTTTTTCTCCCTTAATAATAAAATCCTTCACTTAAAAACCTAATTTTGTGTTTATTTGTGTTGTATTTGACTAATATACTAACACACACATCAAACAATGTAGAAATGTGACAGTAAAAGCACAGAAAGCACAGATTTTGAATACTGTTTCAGTATAGCGGTTTAGTATGTGACATTATTTTGTACTGCAGCAGTACATTAAAGTCATATTAAAAACATAATAAATGTAAAAAAAAATACATTAATGTAAACTATACACAACTTTAAACGTACGGCTGAATTGGAAGAGTTTTGGCAGTGCTTTGACATGCAAGTTGTTATTCGGCATTTTATGTTAGTGAAGGTATTCTTTGAAGATCTGAGATCTGAGATTTTACAGGAAGCATGTAGTGCAAATAAAGGCTGGTCTTTCCTAAGGCCAATCACTAATAACACTGCTCTCTCAGTGTCTCTCCACAACTCCCATCACCGAGTGAAACGTTAGCCAGCCTAGGTGTCTGTTAGCTTATGTAAAATAACTGATTGTGTTCTACTTTAAGTGCATTGAGCTGCATGTTACTTTACTGGAATGTTAATTTACTTTCTAGAAACATGTTAGAGCTTTACATGACTTGGAAGAACAGTCTATCCTTCACCCAATCAGTGTTGGTGGTATGACTGACGTAGCCCTAGCCAGCGGGTTTACAGTAACAGGGAAAAAGGTTTGGAATATGTTATCAGCCACCAACAACTTCATCATTGTATATTGTGCAAAGCACATTTTGCATTTCTGCTTATATATTGCTTGTGTTGTACATGTTGACAAAATGTGTCCAAAATGCAACTTAAACTGAAAGAAACAGCTAGGAATTTTGGACTCATATACATATACTTTTACACTTCTTGTCTTAAATGTTTCTTTATTGTGTGTTTCTCTTTTTTTAACATTTGCTTTATTTATTTATTG
>JBBIGC010035887.1:0-11985 GCA_037576955.1 Lepidarchus adonis
TTTAACCACTGACAGGTGAAGTGAATAACATTGATTATCTTGTTATGGTGAGAGCTGCAGTGTTAAGTGACCAGCCCGTTCTCGAAGTACATTTACATACATTACATTTATTCAGTTGGCTTGACACATGACAGCACTGATGTGAGAGAAGTTCAACACGTTCCTCTTAGTCATTGAAAACAGTGCAAGTGCTACAACATACCTATATGGGAGTGCTAGAAGAACACATTCCACCTCATCATTGAGTGCTTATGAGCAAGTCTTTCACTTTAAATACAGCTGACAAGAGCTACAGCATGAACAACATGAACTATTAATACTTAAAATGTCCTGGACATTCCTTGTAGTCATTAAGTGCTTGAGATCAGTCTAGTACATTAAGTATAGATGTTACAATCATGAACTATCAAGGAGTGTTTAAAAGGAGTACAGGACATTCCTTCTTATCAGAATTGCAAATGTAATTCCAAGATATTAAATTACATATGTGTACCATAATGCTTCTAAAAAGCAGCATTTAACAATTTAGAGCCCTACTTCCTACTCCAGCAAACACATACTGTATATTTGAATCCAACTCCAGCTTGCAGAAATACTGTACATGACCTGTGGGAATTTTCTGCTTGATTGTTGGAAGCTGCTGCTCTCATTCACTTGACTTTGCTCGGGTGGGGCTTCCTGTTTATGCTAAACAAGGCTGGTTCATTTGAAAGAAAGATTTTCAGTAATCGAGAGTTCCCAACACCATTTGGGTGGGGGAGCTTTTAGAAGCTAATGCGGCTTGAACAGTTAAATGAATGCGGTGCTTAAAATTTTCTCCCCAATCTTTAATCACGCGTCCCCTGTGTGCAATTACCGTTCTAATGAGGGAGCGCTCCACTTGCCAGTAGATGAAACAAATAATAAGCCTGTGAGGAAGCACAGAACAACCCGATATCTTTGTACAACAAAATATATACAAATGTCAACTGTTGCGTCAGTGTTTTCTGTCTGTTTATGTGGTATTTTGTGTTGTTCTTCAATTGTTGGATTGTGTGTGTATAATGAGAACTTGAATGTTTTTCAGGGCATCAGGGGACTTCCAGGGGAAATGGGACCTGTTGGGCTTAAGGTGAGAGTTCACAGTAACCATCATAGCTATAGGACCTGCAAGGCAAGCAATTGACTGGAGCTCTGAGTTTTTGCAACACAGAATTTCAAAATATTAGAACCTTAAAAACTTCTTAAAACCTGTAATGGGCCATGTTCTGCAACACTTGTGGAAAGAGTAGAGGTTTTGGGGAGCCAAAGAAATATTGACCAATTTACAGGGCTCTCAAGTTTTGAAGTTTGCTTGGAGTGAGATTTTTTTTGTTTTTTGGGGGGGTTTGAGTTTGCGGCGTACCCAAAGTGGAATGTCTCATTGGGGTGGTTGGGAGGTTGCAGCTCCTCCCTCCCCTGCACACTCTCCCTCCCTGTGTCCCATCGACCCGCCATCTTAAAAAAATAACAATATCTGCTATATCAAATACACGTTTTATTTATCTATAACAAAGAAAAACACTGTAGTGGCCATTGTCTCTTCACAATATTCATGCTGCATTAAATAATTTCAACTTGGTGAAAAAAGAAAAAAGAAAAAGGAAAAACACATGTGGCCCCAATTGGGCCCTTTGAATTTTTTCTAAATAAGAGAAAATAACTCAAATTTCAAAATATGAGAACCTTACAAACTTCTTAAAACCTGTAATCGGCCATGTTCTGCAACACTTGTGGAAAGAGTAGAGGTTTTGGGGAGCCAACACATCTAGTTAGCATGTCCATTTAGGAAGCTCCTGCTTTTTTCATTGCAGTTATTCTGACTGGTGTATGTATGTTTATTTATACAGTGGTGTGCCCCTTCCTGATTTCTTAATTTTTTTCATGTTTGTCATACTTAAATGTTTCAGATCATCAAACAAATTTTAATATTAGTCAAAGACAACACCAGTAAACATAAAATGCATTTTTAAGTATTCAAAGAAACTGCTACTTCAGCTTCAGGGCTTCACTTCTGTTCCCCTTTGGCACTTGGCAAGTTGCGCTAGCATTGTGCTACCAACCGAACTCACATAAACTCTTTCATTTTCCCGCATCAAACACAACAAAGTCCACACTATGCATTGTTCCCCGTGAAACACACCTTCAGCTACAGTGCACAAGTTTTAACCGTGTCTATACCAGGCATATGTTTTCCTGGATGTTTTTTACATACTGTCTCTCACAGCTGTGACCTATGACCTATAACATTACAGACTCTCTCATCTTTTTAAGTGACCACTTGCAGAATTGGTGGCTGCCAAATACATTTTTTGCCATATAACAAGATATATATAGAACCGATGAATACAATAAAGGATGACATATAAGATACATTTCTGCTCATAAGTTTACATACCCTGACAGAATTTATTTCTTAACTATTTTTCAGAGAATATGAATGATAACACAAAAACTTTTCTTTCACTCATGGTTAGTGTTTGGCTGAAGCCATTTTTTGTCAAACAACTGTATTTACTCTTTTAAATTCATTATGACAACAGAAACTACCCAAATGACCCTTATTAAAAGTTTACACACCCTGGTAATTTGGTCTTATAACATGCACACAACTTGACACAAATGGATTTGAATAAATATTAAAAGTGTAACTATCTTCACCTGTGATCTGTTTGCTTGTATTTAGCATGTGAGTATAAAAGGTCAATGAGTTTCTGGACTCCTGACAGACCTTTGCCTCTTTTTTTGGATTCTAAGTCATGGGGAAAGCAAAAGAATTGTTAAAAGATTTGCGGGAAAATTTAGTTGAACTCAATAAAACGGGAAAGGGATATAAGAAGATAATCAAAGGAACTGAGAATGCTAATCAGCAGTGTTCAAACTCTAATTAAGAAGTGGAAAATTAGGGGTTCTGTTGAAACCAAACCACAATCAGGTAGACCAACTAAAATTTCAGTCACAACTGCCAGGAGAATTGTTTGTGATACAAAGAAAAGCCCACAAATAACAATACAAAAATAACAAATACAGAACTCTGAAAACTGAAAAAATGTGGTAGAACTGTTTCAAGATGCACAATAAGGAGGCACTTGAAGAAAGATTGGCTGCATGGTTGAGTTGCCATAAGAGCCTTTACTATGCAAATGCAACAAAGTATGAAGCACAGAGACAAGCTTCATACCTTTTGGCACAAAGTCATTTGGAGTGATGAAACTAAAACTTAACTTTTTGGCCACAAACGTAAATGCTACATTTGGAGAGGAGTCAACAAGTCCTGTGATTAAATGTACACCATTCCTACTGTGAAACACGTTGGTGGATCCCTGATGTTTTGGGGATGTGTGAGCTACTAAGGCACAGGAAATTTGGGCAGAATTAATGGCAAGATGAATGCAAGCAAGTTATCAAAAAATACTTGAGCCTGAGAATTTACAGGAACTGGAGACTTTTTACAGCAAGAATGGGCAGCTTTACCATCTGAGAAGATAAAGTTCCTCATCCACAGCCACATTGATGTTAAAAGGGACAATACACAGTATTAAGAACTGGGGTATGTAAACCTTTGATCAGGATCATGCCTGTGGAATACTTTTTACCAGGCCAAAAAAAACCCAGCAGGTGGAGACAGAGGTATTTCTAGGAAACTAATTCCGTAACATCAACAAATGTGCTGTACCTTACCCACCTCAGACCACCAAGTTCAGCCATTAGCCCACCTCTCCCAACACCATTCATTTTTAGCTTAGCAAAAGGGTTTTAATATTCACCAGTTAGCCTTAGCATTTAACCACTGACAGGTGAAGTGAATAACATTGATTATCTTGTTATGGTGAGAGCTGCAGTGTTAAGTGACCAGCCCAGTAGTCTGTGTTGTGGTTGTGATTTTAAAAGAGTAAACACAGTTGACTGATAATAAATGGCTACAGCCAAACATTAACCATGAGTGAAAGAAAAGTTTTTGTGTTATTATTCATATTCTCTGAAAAATGGTTAAGAAATCATAAATTATTGTAAACTTATGAGCACAACTTTAAATATAAAAAGGGGTCACATACACCCCTTGCTTTTTCCCATTTTTGCTTTGTGCCCCCATTGTTTGTAGATGCCTGATTGCAATATTCATGTATATAAATAAAATTAATGCTTAAGGAAGAAACATTTTTGAATTCTAAATTCTGTGTTTTGTTTAGAAATTTCTAATGTAATAAAACTGTAACAGGGCGAGAGAGGCCTTCCAGGACCAATGGGCTCGACTGGACTGACAGGACTTCAGGTATGGAGAGAGAGACAGCGAGAGAGAGAAAAAATTGGGAGAGAATAATCAAAATTACATAAACAATTACCTCATCTCAGGCTAATCTTGATCTGAATCTAGAGATTTAGTGCATCATCAGTGAAGAAGCTAATTGATACAGAAGTAGGCATTGCCCCACTGCTCTCTGCTGGTTTCTTTTAATATTGCATAAGTCACAGGTAGTGCTGTAAACTGCCGTGTGCACAAAGAAAAACAATAGGGTGATGCTAACAATTTTAATTATTAATGAATTTTCATAATAACTTTAATGTAGCTAAGATAATGATATAGGATAGTTTTGTGGTGTTTTTTTCTTTTCTTTTCTTGAGCCTTTTTCAAAACAGGTTCAACTTCTGTTTCAACTTCTTGTGAAATAATAGGAAAAAAGGTGTTTTCTGCTTAGAAATAAATGTCATTTGCTGTTTGTCTATACCCAAACGTAAATATTACCTTGTGTTTACATTGTTTAAAATTGTTTAAAAGGAAATATGTATTGATTTTGCATGTAAAATCTTTATCATTACTTCATTTTAGGGACCACCAGGTCCAGCTGGACCACCTGGGGCAGAGGGTCCTATTGGTCCGAAGGTAATAAATCAGTAAAGCAAATATGAATCTGTGTGTGAGGTGAGAATGGGTTGACACATTGTTGCTACTGAAATGTAGTGAAATACACTTACTGCAAATATATACTTACATAATCAAACAGCTATACTTCCATTATTAGCACATTATGTCTGAAATGGAAAGTTTAGTTTAATTTAAAATTACCCTCCAGTTAAAATGAAAAACATAACTATTATAACATCTGTTGTAGAGATGCTCACTCACCTCCTACAGCAGTTATCTTACCTACAGTAGTATTTAGAGGGAGGTTTTCCCTTTAGGAAGTCTAGGAAAACAGCCTTCTGATGATGTATTTTGAAGATAGTTAACATCTCTGCTAGGAAGCCCAGTCTTACTGCAGTTTTTCATTGCAATAGAGATTGTAGAGAAATTGTGAGAATAGATTATCAAACAGAAATGACTCATCAGATGAGCAGGACAAGCTAAAAGCTAAAGTTAGCAAGGTAACAAAGTTGGCTATGTGTTCTGCCTCAGCCAGGTTTCTAAAATTTGAAAATCTGGCGTTGATTTGTGCTGAAAAAAATATATAGAATAACCCTTTTTTGTTTTGTTGACAGTTAGCTTGTTTATGTACATTTGCCAGTTGGTAGGTGAGAAGTCTTGTTGTTCTGCAGGTATTTCCAATGGTGGTATGATACATCCATCCATCCATCCATTTTCTGCCGCTTATCCGGAGTCGGGTTGTGGGGGCAGCAGCCCCAGTAGGGAAGCCCAGACCTCCCTCTCCCTGGCCACCTCCTCCAGCTCCTCTGGGGGGAGATATAATCCCTCCACCGTGTCCTGGGTCTACCCGGTGGCCTTCTCTGTGGGACATGCCTGGAACACCCTCAGAGGAAGGCGCCCAGGGGGCATCCTAACTAGGTGCCCAAACCACCTCAACTGCCTCCCCTCCACGTGGAGAAGCAGCGGATCTACTCTGAGTCTCTCCTAGATAACTGAACCCCTCAGCCTATCTCTAAGGGAGAGTACAGCCACCCTGCAGGGAAAACTCAATTTGACCACTTGTATCCGTGATCTGATTCTTTCGGTCACTACCAACAGCTTGTGGCCATAGTTGAGGGTAGGAACATAGAATTTGGACTCAGCTCTCTCTTCACCACGACGGACCGCTGTAGCACCCATATTACTGCAGATGCTGCACTGATCCATCTGTCAACCCCCCCGTTCCATTCTTCCCTAGCTCGTGAACAAGACCCCGAGATACTTAAACTCCTCCTCTTGAGGCAGCACTATGTTCCCAACCCGGAGAGAGCATTCCACCCTTTTACTGGAGAGAACCATGGCCTTGGATTTAGAGGTGCTGACCCTTTTCCCCACCACTTTACACTCGGCTGCGAACCGCTCCAGTGAGAGCTGTATGTCATCCCCCGTTGAAGCCAACAGAACCACATCCTCTGCGAATAACAGAGATGAGATTCTGAGGTCAGCGAACCTGACATCCGCCACCGCGTCCAATATCCTTTATTTACCAGCCTTTACAAAGGCTAAGGAACCGGTGCGCCCTCTTGCTTTTGGAGGATCGCAACACAACCCCAGATTGAGCTTGAGCTTAGTCTGTTCAGTGCGGCCGCACCACCATTTCAGAATGGACACTCTTCTCTTCCATGGTGGAAGCGGGCACACAGAGCAGACAAGCTCCCAAACACAGAAGCACAAACACACCACAACACAACATTTAACCCACACAATAACGAACCCCAACACAAACACAACCCCGCCCCATGATGCTCTGCGTGCCCACTACCGCAGAGGCAGCCAATGAGGGCAAAACCCATTCCCCACAGTCACTACAATATATTTGCATAGTGCATGCTGGGTATTGTAGTAAGACACCACTGATAAATGAAAACATCAAATGATAGATTTGCAAATACTTTCAAATCAATGAGGCTGAGTGGACCAGTGTGTTGCTACAGAATGCTGCTCAAGGTGACAAGGCTTTTTGTAACAAATAATTTTGAATGTTTCTTGTGGCCTGTTCTTCATGAAATGTTCACTCAGTGTAAAGGACAGCTGATGTTTACATTGGTGTTAAACTTATAAAATAATAAATGGGTGTTGACTGATAAATACACTGATGAAGCATACACACGTTTGAGTCCTTTGATAACACTATATGATGCTAATCTAGTCAAATGATTATGATCATTAATACTTCCTTGAATATGAATCTGACACAAACTGGTTTTCCATAGTGCACACTTTGTCTTGATTTTAGTTTTGATACCAAAGGTCAGAATTGTTTTTTCTTTTCTCTGCAGGGAAACTCCGGGGCTCGAGGACAGGACGGCCTGCCAGGAGCACCTGGTTCTAAAGTGAGTAGACTATTCAGACAGTTGTTGACAAATCTAGGTGTTTTCCCCTCTGTCAAAGGTGTGAAAATAATACTTTTCTTCCGGGTTTCATTGATCCTCAGAAAATTATTTTGAACAGAGATCTCCACATTATCACTGTTGTATATTATAATTGAAAACACCTTTCCTTCAGAGTTCGTTTGGCTTGGATAATGTTAAGCTTCACTTAGTGAAACATTAGGATACTTTAATTTCAGCTTTTAGTAGTTTGGAGCTGACAGATTTGCTGTATCTGACAGGATGCTTTTTTTTTCTTTTACAAGAATTGTTGTTGCTCTTCTTAAAATATGGTCATTTCCGTTTTCAGCAGCATGTCATGACTGATAGCTATCTCTTGCAGGTATCTTGTCACAATAGCTGAAATTTCACTCTTACACCCTCGTATATTTTTGCTAGTTACAACCTTCTTCAATACTACATTTATTTTTTAGAAAGTGAATTTTCTATTTCATATTATGCTGTGATCAAATATGTTAAAAGAATAGTTCAACCCCCCCAAAAATCTAACTTTTCAATTGTAGTCAGTGGAGTCAATCAGCAAAGACATGTTTGGTACTCAACATTGTCTTCAACAATGTAATGCTTGTCAGTGTGGCTTAGAGCACAGCATGATTCCCTATAGAGCTATTTTGACACAGCAGTGGTCAAGGACGGTCTTGAAGAGATGCTGTTTTAGTGAGTTCAGTGAAGTTCTGAGGATGTATATTTTACGGAAATGGTTTGGACTGTTTGGATGCCAGAATTGAAGTGTATGTTAGGAACGTTAGTCTAACAGCTGCAGTTCTAGGATTCCACACAGGTCTTGGCTGATAAGCTACAGGGTAAAATGACAATTGGTTAAAGCTGATGTTTTGCCAAACTGTTCCTTTAAACTCATTAAAGCTAGCTTTAAAGTAGCTGATTGCTTCATTAGAAGCAACCTCAGATTATTTTCCAACAGGACTGAAGAGATTCCACAACTTGATAAATAACAGATTTTGGTGATTTTGTAATTGAAAATATGTTAACACAGTCTCTCTAAGACATGGAAAATACACAAAATTTTCAGCAAAAATTGATGTATAGTTATGCCATAAAAATAAAAATTTTATTATGGCACTATGCAAAAGTTTGGGCACCCTGTGAGTTTCAAAGTTTTCTTTTTACAATCAAAATCCCCATTGAACTACAAAAAACCTGCAGGAAGAGACTCAGAAGTGCTGGTGCACTGTTCCACAAGACCTTTGTGGAAGAGTCAGCAGAAGAAAACCTTACCTGTGTCCTCATCATAAAGTCCAATCTCAGAAGTATGCAACAGAACATCTACAGAAGCCTGATATGTTTTGGAAACAAGTGCTGTGAACTGATAAAGTTAAAATCAGCAAAGGCATGTTTGGGAAAAAAAAGGAGCAGCATTTCATGAAAAGAACACCTTTAAGCATGAAGGTGGATCTATGATGCTTTGGGGTTGTGTTGCAGCCAGTAGCACAGGAAACATTGTACAGGTGGAGGGAAGAATGGATTCCACTAAATACCAACAAATTCTGGAAGCAAACATCACACCATCTGTAAAAAAAACCTTAAGCTGAAAAGAGGATGTCTTCTACAACAAGACAATGATCCTAAACAGACCTTGAAATCCACCATGGACGACCTCAAGAGATGCAAGCTGAAGGTTTTGGAATGGCTATCACAGTCCCCTGATTTAAACATCATTTGAAAATTTGTGTGTAGCTCTTAAGAGTTGTGCATGCAAGACAACCAAAGAATAATACAGAACTAGAAGTCTTTTGCAAGAAACAATGGGAGAAAATCCCAAGTACAAGAATTGAAAGACTTTTAGCTCTAAAAGGCGCTTGCAAGCTGTGATATCTGCCAGAGGTGTTACCAAGTACTGATTATGTAGGGTGCCCAAACTTTTGCACAGTGCCATAATAATGTTTTTATTTTTTATCTTGTTGAATTTATGGAATAAAAATTAACTATGCATCAATGTTTGCTGAACATATTGTGTATTTATTTTCACGTCATAGGGAGACTCTATTAATATCTTTTTAATTACAAAATCACCTAAATCTGTTATTTATCAAGGGGTGCCCAAACTTTTACATAAGACTGTATTCAGAGGTCTTGTTAGCTGCTAAAAACTGCTTTTCTGGGAATCTCAAATATGTATATATATATATTTAATTTTTGTTGTAATAACGCATGAAAGGGAGACTTAATTTAAAAAACAAAGTAGCAGATATAAATGTAGGATGTGTTCAAACTGAAGTGTATTGTTTTATATGTGATTTTCTCAGGGATCGGATGGAGAGTCTGGGCCTCATGGGCTGCCAGGTATTCAGGGCCTACCAGGTTTTAAAGGCCAAAAGGTGTGTTTTACTAATACTGTCAAACCAACTACAACCTTTACATGTTTCTCAACTTTAAACCAAATTTAATATTAGAAAAAACATCCTGAATGAACACAAATTACAATTTTAAAGGATCGTTTCATTTGCTGAATTTAATTTTCAAAATTTTGGAAGAGATGAGAATGCTTATTTAAAATATATCAGTCTGGAAAGGGTTGCAAGACTATTTAGCAATTTCTGGGACTCTACTGGTGAGTCTTCCTAGAAGTGGCTTGGTCTACCAAAATTGGTAGTGTGATGACAGCTCATCCAAAAAGCCACAGAAGAACTCAGATAAACAGCAGGAACAGCAGGTATTTGTTTATTTTAATTTGTTTAAAAAATTGTGTTTTGTGTTTTTCATGTTCTCATCTATGTGCTGCACTGGTGGGTATAAGTGATTTGGCCAAAATTCTAATTTACAAATTCCCTACTTACACACAAATTATCAATCAAGTATAGTTCCCTATTTTAGCTGTGAGGCTAATACAGCTAGCAAACAATGGATGTTTATAGCGACATGTTAACATCAAGCAAACTGCATTCCTAAATCATTATAAGTTCTCAGTAATCTCATACAGAATTCTTTATGTGGGTTCTGACACGGCATGACATACTGATGTCTAAAAATTGTACAAAAGCAGAGGTTGGTGATTTAGGAGAATCCAAAGAGTCATTTTGTCATTTTGCTTGCTAATGTTCTAATGTGCTAATGCAGTGGTTTTCAAATAACTGGATCAAAATCCTGTGAAGGAATGTTACTGTCTGGTCCTGAGACAACCACCTCTGGACAAAAGTATCCATCCAAAAACTATAATGACTGTAGATTTGTTCATTTTTATAAATAAAGATACACTAATCAATCATAGCATTAACACTACTGACAGGTAAAGTGAATTACAACAAATATCTATTTATTTAATTACAATGACACCTCCCAGGAGTGTTAAATATAATAGGCAGCAAGTAAACAGCCAGTTGTTGTGTTAGAAGCAGGAAAATTGACGAGTGTAAGCATAAGTCACTTTGATAAGGGTCTTATGTAGAATGTTCTAGGATTGCAGTAGTCAGTACTTACCAAAAGTGATTCAGGGACAATTGCTGAATTGGCAACAGGTTCATGGGCACCAAAGCTTAGTGATGCCTGTGGTTAGTGAAGACTAGCTTGTCTTGTTTGATCCCAAAAAGGAGCTCTTGTTGCACAAAATGTTAATGCTGACTCTGATAGGCAAGTGTCAGAACACCACAATCAGAGCTGTTTCAGCAGCATGAAGAGGACCTATACAATATTAGGCAGGTGTTGTTGATGCTATGGCTGATCAGTGTATATGATACAGTGTCGGAAACAAGCAAACTTTGAACTAGTTTTGTTTTATTTGGAGTGATGACAAAAATGTATAACCTGGAAAAGCATTGGATATTCTATAAAATTCAATAAGAAATCCCTCAAAACCTTTTTAAAGTGACAAAATCCAAAGAAATAACTTTTTATGTTTTGCCTCAATACTTTAATTCCAATTTTTTTATATAAACACATTTAATTTGCTTGCAAAATAGAATGACATGGACTCAAATAATAAGATTCAAACAAATGATATCCAGGTTACATTGCATTGAAACCTTCCACAATAAGCAGTGGATCTGGTAACAGTGAGAGCATCATGACTGAGTGTAAAATGAGCATCAAGTCTTTGCGAGTAAAGATGAGCAAAATTTGTTCAAATTTGTTCTAAATGTTCAAAACATACTGTGTTTGCTCTGTCTTCTCACAGCAATAGGAACTGAGAGTTACTAATTGTCACATTTAGTAACGGTGTGTGACCTTGTCTTTTTTAGGGTGAATCTGGAGAGCATGGTGTAAAAGGAAGTCAGGTACTGCAGCTGCTCTGTGGAGGGTTCTGGCCTGTGACATTTATTTTCCTTCCGCCTGGCTGTTAGTGTGTTTGTGAGGAGAACGTTTAGTGCATGAGTTGAAACTGTCTGCAGCTTACACTGCCCTTCCTGATTAAGAAGGGAGAGGGAGAGAGGGAGACAGGCATAAAAAATGTGTGTGTGAGAGAGAAAGAGACAGACAGAGAAAGACAGAGAGAGAGAGAGTGTAAGTTATTTGATATAAGCCAGGATATCTGTGTTGTATCTTCAAAACCTTTAAGTTGACTGATAACTGGCATGAACTGCTTCTCTGAAACACCACAGATGGGAAATCTAAGTCACCTTTTGCAACCACAGAGCATGCATTAGTTTGCACACACACACACACACACACACACACACACACACACACACACACACACACACACACACACACACACACACA
>JBBIGC010035913.1:0-11983 GCA_037576955.1 Lepidarchus adonis
AGATAGATAGATAGATAGATAGATAGATAGATAGATAGATAGATAGATAGATAGATAGATAGATGGATGGATGGATGCATACATACATACATACATACATAAACAGATAGATAAAGATTCAGTCCAAATATTCTCTGACCTTTTTTGCGTTTCTTCTGCCGACGGATATTCATTTTTTCCCATTTGCAAGACAGAGTCAACAGAATGATATTCTGCCTTTTCATCATTCTTCTCTACTAAACAACTACATGCATTTTCAATGACCTTTAAAACTCGGTATTCAATGTGCTTTTTTCTCATCCATGAACTTCACATACTTCAACTGTAGACTAGAGCTAATCTGGTGAGAAGCTTAAAGAAAGTGAGACAGCATGCTTTTGGTGAATTCATTTTTTTGAAAAAGAAATGTCTCTCATTTCACACCAATTCTCAAGTTGCTTTTGGTGTTAACACATGTAAATAGTTAAATACAAGTGATCTTTTATGGTCCAGCACCATAATAGTAGGTGCAGTAAGATGATGTTAATATTAAAATCTAACAAGGCCTATTTAAGCAAACTATCTGATAAAAACATACCTGGATTTGCTGGTTTGAACCTTTATTCAATGTTGTTTAAACTTTATGCTTAAATGTTTAAACTTAATTTAGCTTCTTCATACTCAAAAGTAACAAACGTTATCAATATTATTTGAATAGTATTTATATATCTGTTTGCTTTACGAACTAAGCATTACATCATTAATTAAAATATTGATTAAATTTTAATGAAAATAATGAGTGTCTGAACACTATTCATAATACTAGGATGTCTGATGCTAAAAAAGAGGGGGAAATTATTGCATTGTCTTTCTGCATTTCATATTCCAAACCACCATCTTTATGTCCAGTATCTACGCCTTGTCATAAAATATCCTGGATTGCGTAATAATAATGCAAATTGTAAACTGTAAAACTAATATATTTCTACCAAAAGACGTATCATTTTACTAGCTGGTATATTAGCTTTGGTAGTGCTTAGTTTTAGGTGGAAAATAAAATCAGTGTTGTGTGGGTGTATGTGTGTCTTTCTAAGACATAAAACACTTTGATTATATGTTAAGAAAAAGTTGAGAAAAAATCTTCTTTGCTGTAAATAAAAAGGTTAATTAAAATATTTTGTAAAAGCTAAGATGTATGAAAATATAGAAACAAATATAAAAATAAATAAATAAAATAAAATAAAATAGACTATTAATAGTGTTATTTCAAAGAGCATTCTTCATTTTATTCAGATTGGCTCTAACATGTGTACAGTATGTATTTACCAGTTTTATTTTTTTGTCTATTTTTGTTTTAGGAAAAAATCAGCAAAAAAGTACCTTTCTTGCTTAATAGAGATTATACTTTTTCTTTAAAATAGACTGAAGGTAAAGCATCAGATAAAACTGCTGAGAAAGATCCCTATGTTGTAAATATGTTCTCTCAACAAATTAATTCCATTATGTGATTTCCAGCAATACACAAATATTTCAGTGTAATCCCTGTCATGCTGTTTAGGCTTTTAAAGCCATTAAAGTGCACTCAGTAAGACAATAACAAATCTAGCAATAATGGCTTCGTGTGTCTCAGCTAGAGACTGGCATTCTCTCTGTAAATACAGAACCATTTGAGACAAGACCAATTTTGGCTCCTGTGTAAAGTGGATCCTTGCTTTGCCCCTCAGGCCTTTTAGTAATACCCTGTCTGGGAAATAACGTGCAATTATGCTGTTTAGCAAACAAATTAAGATGACCTCTCTCCTGAACATAATGGCTCACTGCAGTTCCGCAGCATCTTGTATGGAGAAATTAAAAACATCTCAAAATGTTTAACGGTCATAAAGGTCACTTACCTGTGTTAGGTCATTCATCTTGTGGCCTCTATTGCCTTTTCAGCAGAACCCAGCACATTCACTGTACAGCACAAATATCATCATTCTCCTGAAGGAAAGTCCAGGGTAGGTCAGGTATTTCCAATTGTGCAAGAGTACCACAACCGGGCGAGGGGTATGAGAACATTAGTACACATAACACAATAGTTTACAAATTAAATGATCTGGTTTATTCATTGTTTTATTGATACACCCATCATTCACAACATTAGAGCCTTTTTACATTAAAGTGAAATACACTGGCCAAGCAGTTACTGCATTACAATGGCACCTGTCAGGTTTGGGATATATTAGACAGCAAATGAACAGTCAGTTCACGAAGTTGATGTACAGAAGCATGGAAAATGGGTTAGCGTGAGGATTAGAGCTACTTTGATAAGGCTGTTACTGTGATCACTAGACATGTGAATCTTCGGCAGCTTCCAAACTTCCAAACGAGTTTTAAAATCCCAGTGTAAACCACTGGCTGCAGTGATCAGGAAAACATGGGAGATGCAAACACAAAACTTTGTCTTCAGCGATTAACTAAACTGATCAGATTTTCAGCAATCACATGTGCAGACAAAACTAAAGGGAGGTTTAGACTTTCTGGTTTCTTTTTCCTGTAAACCCTTCTGACAGAGACATACAATTAGGAAGCAAGACGATGACACACAGGTGAAGAATATAGCCTAATTGGCCATCTGGTTCACTGTGACTGTGCCCACTAAATATTGCCTTCCAAGGCATACCAGAGCGGGACCACATGAGAGAAGCAATTCAAGCTTTATTCAGAAATAGAGAGACACCTTAGGTGCTTCAGATTACCTCAGGATTCTGCCTTATTCTAGATGGACTGGACTGGTAAGATATAATAACAACAATAATAATAATAATAATAATAATAATAATAATAAGAAGAAGAAGAAAAAGAAGAAGAAGAAGAAGAAAAACAACAACAAATTCTAGCTACTAATATTATTACTATATTGTACTATATATACTATAATATAATGATATTAAAAATAATACATATTTTTGGCAGATTACAATATTCTAACAATATACATTAAAGTACAGAAATATATAAATCATAATATGGCAAATGTGTACTGTTGTTCCAATATTCTATATTCCCTTCAACACATTTGCAGACCTTTTGCTGGACAGCTTCTACAGTATGGTTATTTGCGGCATATGCTGGAGATTAGCATCACTCAGGTGCTCCCAACATCCACCACACGAGAAGCCGATTAGGAAACAACACAATTAACCTCAGCTGCTCCTTTCTAAAACAGCGAGATGACTGTCAACTCAGCCGTTTAGCCCACAGAAAACTCTCACCACCCAGTGAGAGAGGTAGATGAGCCCTGTAGACCATTTTGAGAGAAATCTGTAAGGCCAGCTGACAAACAGACAAGCTGCACATTGGCATCCTTTATGCAGGGGAGTCAATGGAGCAGGATATGGGGTGAACAGAAGGTGGCAGGGCATCCTAACAGGTAGTAATTGAGAGTTAGGACTGTCCACATGATGCAGGTCACTTGCAGCACTCTTTTTCAATCGTGCTGTAGTCTTCTGCATAGCAACCTTTTCACTAATTTACAGCACTGGATAGTTGGGACAAAATGACTCCCAGCTCTCTGTCTGAGTCAGCAGGCGGGTGACATAAACCTAATAAACCTACTCTAATATCCAGGCAGCCTCAGGAACTGTCTTGTTTTCTCTTTGGTCTTTAGTTAAGAACAGGTTGCAATTACCTGTTGACAAATTTAGACACTGCATTGACTTTGCCATAGTCAGCACAGAGCGAAACAGTCCTGGCAGACTTAGGGGGGGATGTTCCACTTACTGTGCTACTCAGACTTGCTATGTGACTGTTAATGGTGTTTCTCACAAGGTGATAACTCCATGGAGATTTGTAGGATCTCTTGCATGGCAAGCAAATGAAAAACCATTTCCCTGAGGCTGTTCAAAACCAGCAACTGAGTCATTTTTAAGGGCTTGACCCTGTTTGCTCTAATGCTGCACAAAATTGACACAAAGTGTGTCTGATTTGAAAGGCTGGTCTTCTTGCGAGACCAGCTCATTCACTAAACTCCTTGCATGCTCCTTTACTGGTAAGTGCACCTCCTTAGACACTCATGCAAGGTAACAATTGGGTGATGCTAGATGCTGGAAATGCCTACCTACAGAACCACCAACTTCACCCAAACCCAATGTGGGTTCAGTACACTCCAGTACACTCCATGTGTGGAGGAACAACATGGAGCATAAGATGGAGAGAAAGATGGCAATGAGAGAGTGTTCAGTGGAGTCTAGGTATGGAGTACAAGCTTTGGAAGTTCCCCAGCATTTCTGAAAAATGTATAATTTATAACCTTTTATTATACCATATGGGGAAATGTATTCTCTGTATTTTATCCAAGCGAGGCAATGTATACACATGCAAGCAAGAAGGTTAGGTGCCTTGCTAAAGGGCACTTCAGCCATCTGGTTGATTTTGGGAATTGAACTCGCAACCCTTTGGTAACAAACCCACATCTCTAGAGGGAGAACTCGGCCACTGACACTAGATCCTTGCTGCTGTCCACTTGGGAAGGCATGCAAGGAAGCACCGCAAGGTCAAGGCTATCCTTGGATATACACATTGCTTGAGGTGAAGCTTCCTCCTGTATGAATTCTGGAGTTGCTATGCAAGGACAAGGGGGCCCATCATGCTTACTGACAGAAGGCATCCAAAATGCTTTTGGTGTAGCTTAAGGACCTTACTGACCCTGTGAAGGATGGCTTTTTTCAGCTCATCATACACCAACTACAACTCCATAGGGAGCCTCTCACTGGCAAGCTCTCGCATGATCACAGAATGGAGCCTACTGCTTCTTTGGTCAACCATAGTCTGCTGACACACACTTAAAGAGCTCTACACATTCCCCTAGGTTGTGCTGTGTAGTCATTCTTGAGATGATGGTGATGCTTGCTGTAGGGCCCAATCAAATTCCAGAGGATCTATTGGTCCTCATCCTTTTCTTGTCACCATGGCCTCAGGCCTGGTTTGCTGTTCCTTCTGCAGGTCTAGGACGTTTGCAGGGTACTGACAGTCTTAACTGTGTGGTTAAAATTTCATGACAATGTACTGTCCAACATTCAGAACTATTGTTAACCCTTGGCAAAGACGGAGGGAGGATGTGGGATGAACCTTAATTGTTCAGCTTTTCAACCATCACACATACAATCTGACAGAATTTGAGGTTTAGACTCCTCCTGTGTGTGATTCTGTCTGAAAAATGTCTGTCTTTGTCTTCAAGCACCGACTAAAAGTCAGACATACAGACTCCCAGTAAACAAGACACAAGTGAAAACCATAACTTTATTAGCTAACAAGTTTACTGTGACTGACTCTCTAGCTAACCTTTGATAGTAGATCATACGCCACATCCAGCAACATCAATAAACCTGATATGCTGCTGCTACTAGGATGACAGTGTCTCTGTCACACTGAGAAAAAGCCACCAAACAAATAATATCCATATATTAAATAATACTGCATATACTTGATGCAAATAAAAGGTATGTATTCCTTAACAGCTGGCAAGTGTATCTCTTACAGCTACAGATCTCTCAACAGAGAAAATGCTATGAGTTGAATGCCAGAGGTGCTTACATAATTCAGTGTAGTTTTTAAGCTTGTCCTCGATGCAGAGCTCATGAGAAAAATTCAGCCATGATTTATTAGCATAAATTGGTAGCAATTTAAACTCAGTTGCAGCACTACTGATACTGATGATAAAACTAAATTTTCTGTTCAAGACAGTCTCACATACCACAGTATGTAAGTGAACTCACTGACTACTGTTAACATGTTTCAGTTACTTCAGTTACTATTACTAGATAAAGACTTTTATTGCAAGAACGTTGAAACAGACATGGGGTTTTCCAAACTGAACTGCATTGTCAGTTTTCATGTCTCAGTTTCCATCTTCACGGCTAAAAGCTTACATATTTAGTCAGGTTTTTGGTTTATGTTGTTTTCTTCAGTTCTTCACACAAAGAACTACAGATGTCTCTTCATATTAGAATAATTGCTTCTCTTAGCTCTTAGTCTTATTTGTTCATTAATTTAACACTCTCCTGTGTCGAACAGAGGAAGATGGGTTCCCCTTCTGAGCCTTGGTTTCTTTCAAGGTTTAGGGATTTAGGGGCTCATTAGGGGCTTGGACCCAGATCCTGTAAATTCTGTACAAGCTGTAAAGCTGCTTTGTGGCAATGTCAGTTGTTAAAAGCACTATACAAATAAAATTGATTTGACTTGAATGTACGGAATCAATATATGTATATATTTATAGTTGAATACAGTACAATGATGTTATCCATCCAAAGGTACAGCACAATTATTTTACCTATGTAATAGTTGCGAAAATGTATACTTTGGGGTTCAGTCTTCTGTCACACATTTACTCATTCAATTCTATTCACAGTTTAGTGAACGTTGTCTTACAGTGAAAGATGTCTTATTAAACAAATATACAGGTGAAGTGTGTTAGACAAAGACCTTGACTGAACAGAAGTTTCATAGTCAAGAACTGAAATCTCATCTAGAGCACAATATCAACCACTTCTATCTAAACGCACTCATCCTTTCATACATCAATGATCCTATTTAATGCTGGTGAGTGATAGACTTGTTCTTCAATTTCTACACTTCACAGGAAGCAAAACATCCTTATAGCCCAAGAAAATAAGTTTGATTTTATTTTGCATGAATACTCAAAAGTATTTTGCCTGACTTCACAAAGCATTTTACAATTACACACCCACACACACCCACACACACACACACTCATATATATTCCGCTTCTTGAACTCCGAACCTTTGTATGAGCAACTATGCCGCTTCTAAACTGCTCTTTGGAGAAGAGAACTCTGCAACCGGCGCAACACACACAGCCCATCACCACAAAGGGAAAAATGGAATTGACCATAAAACCGAAACAAAAACTTGATGTAAATAAGTTCAACTTACACATAATCAGTCTGAATGAGCTGTGTCACACCTAAAATATAACAAAACTGGATTCCCAGGACAACTTGCAGAAGGAACTACAAGACCTACTTTTATATTTTATTGCCTGTTGCTGCTCTAGTTGTGAATATATGTGTGAATATATATTTTCATACTCACTTTTTAATCTTTTTATTTGACCTATCCAAAGCAGTGAGCACACAGGCCAAGAGCAGCGGTGCCCAGGAAGCAGTAGGTGGTTAGGTGCCTTGCTCAATGGCACTTCAGCTTGCTGGCTGGTACAACAATAAAACCTGACCCTTCGATCACAAACCTCCTTTAAACATTAGGCCACAGCCGTCACCATAAGCACAAGTACATTTTACATATTGTGACGTTTCTAGGGTAGTTGCAGGAAGTAAATGCAGAATTACTAAAATTACCAAGACATAGATCATAAGTAAGAGTTCCAAAAAACATGAGCAGATAATCTTGACAAGAACCACGAAGCAAAAACGACACCACACTGGACAACATTGATTGACCAGGACCAAAGACACAGGGGTATAAATACCCATAGACTGAGCACACAGCACACAGGTTCAACACTGAAGGGTTTCACTTAGATTAATCCAACCTGTTGTCACCAGAAGTTGCAGAAGTTGTTACAGGGTTGGTGATGGGTTGCTTGTAACAGGTTCTGTGGTTACACCGTTGACTTGAATATATTCATGTGAAAATCTGACTGGTGTCCTGGTCAAGGTTAAGCTCAGTACATTTTCATTCAATGGAGACATTTGCATTAGGAATTGTGTCTGGTCAAGGACTGGATTTAATTCCCTAAATCTTATTACTAAATTGAATTATTGTTGCATTACATTAGGCAGAAGGTTAAAGAACCATTGGAGGAAGTTTTTTCTTTTTTGTGTGTTTGCACTGCAGGATGATTATAGTTCTTAGAATGAAATTTTTGGGGTCATGCTTTAAGACAGGTACTTTCTTGCACTAGGATGATGATTGGTGTCCATCTCTGGTCCTCCAGGGCCAGTGTCCAACACTTTTTTTGGTTATTTCCCAGATCAAGCACACCTGGGTTAGCTCACCTGTTCATTGCCAGGTTTAGGGAGAGAGTTTGAGGAGGGAAAGAACCAAATTGTGATGGACACAGGCCCATCAGAATGGACTTTGGACACCCCTGGTCCAGGGGAAAGAGTGCAGGGATTGCAGAAGAATAGGCAGAGAATAAGCACAAGCAAAGTTCAGGTTGTAGTGAGCTGATATGTGACAGAAAATATATTGTGTGAATTTGATGTGTGTACATGTTCAGATCACAGTGTTCTCCTTCTCATTGTATGTGGTCACTACAGTAGCCATTGGGTTGCTTATATCACTTCAGTCTTCCTACTGGTGGTGTGAAAGCAATCAGAAAAATGCCCCTGTAGGTGTGTAATTCTCAGGAGAGCTCCTCAGTGGGTGGTTCCTCTCAAAAACAGAATAATATCTGACCTGCTTATCATACACCATGAAGACATTGTAATCAACAAGAAATGTATTGTGATGTTTTTTCCTGGTGAGGGAAAGCTGTCGAGGGAGGAAGGAGGCTGACACAAGATTTCAGAACTCAAATACAAACAAGGCCGCTGCGGTTTAATGAACACAATAACACACAATAAAACACATTAAACCTCCAAAACAGTCCCAAACCCCACAGTCACTGTCCGTATGCAAATTAGTTCAACACGGCACAGTATGTATCCAGCATCATCATGCAAAGACATAATTATTGTTCAGTAGTTAATTTGAAGACAAAATATTTCACCAGCATGACTAATACAATCCCAATTTCCTAAAAAATTTGGAACAGAATGCAATATTTTTTTAAAAATCTCATAAATCAACATTTTATTCACAACAGAATGTACCATATATCTTCCAATGTATCTATTAGTAGCTAGGGAATTTATTTTAAAAATTATGCGTTTAATAGAGACAGGCATTTAATGGAGACAGACTATTATTCTCCTCGCAGACAGAATGGTGATGGTATTTACAGCACAAAATATTGTGCAGCTTCTTCGCTTGAATTTTATTGTGTTTGTTAGCGTACAGAGTTTGAATGCTAAATCAAATAACAGTTTCCATCGCTCAAACTACTTGACCCTGTGGGTTTGACGTTGTTACGAGATGAGGCGTGTTTCTGATGGAGAGCGGAAGACAGGTGGGCAGCGCGGGCGGAAGGGGCGGAGTTAGAATTTGTTTTGGTGAAAGTTAGCGATTGTTGTATGAGAGTGTGAGCTAACAGCAGCTTGTTTAAGGAGTAAAAAGGACAATAATGTTACACACAGAGAGTCAGGAAAGAGCTGAGACCGTCATTTTGTGCTGAATGGAACTAATAAAACCCGAGTCCCAACGACATCACGCTACATGTGAGATCTTTGAGCAGCTGGACCAGAAGAGAAGAGCTGCATCCACACTGAGCACGAGAAAACGAATCACAGCGAAAAACGGGAAAAGGTAAAACAATGTTTATACAAAAGGGCAAAATGTACACAAAGACATTTCGTTTAGACTTTCTCTCTTCCTCGATAGCATCCAACAACAAAACAGTTTTTATACAAAAAGGTACTTACAGTTTGATTCCCTGCAGGAGGGCGGAGCCCAGGTGGCATGAAGAGAGGATTAGTGTACGGAAAGCGCGGTGGGTCATTACAGATTGAGTTTACTACTAATGGAGTTTTTATTTCTATTTCTATCTGATTAAATGCATCTTGTGTGTAGCGTGCTCTTCTATTTTAACAACAACCTGTTAATGTCTGGGACCAATTGCTAGACTTTTGGGAGAGAAATGTTGTCAGTGGTGACCTAGTGGTTAGGACTTTGCCCCTGGGTTCAGAAAGTTGCAGGTTCAAGTCCCAGCCCGGGCACCAATGAGGAACCCTTGAGCAAGGTTCCGTCCCCCTTCACTGCTCCCCGGGTGCGTCTGCCTGCTGCTGCATGTGTGATGGGTTAAACGCAGAGGACGCATTTCGTCATGGTCACTGTCTGCTGTGGTGTGTTTACAATGACAAATAAACACTTTCACCTTCCAGTTCCTATCTGATAGGATTTTTGCTGCTCAACTGTCCTGTATCTTCTCTGTTGTATTTTTGTTTTATGATATAGCAAGTGTGTTCAGGTGGAATTGTTTCAATATTTGTGTATAACGTGTTTTTCAGAGTAGTTGATGTTTAATAAAGACATAGTGACACATTACAATGCTTGACTTTACACTACTGTTAAGGGGAAAACACCAGAACCCCATTTATACCACAATTCAAGCTGAAGTGAAGCTTTACACAGCGAATTTGAAGGTCAAACTTCAAACACATGTGAGAAATTTCTTTGATTCACTGCTGCTTAAAAAATATTTCATAACTTCACATTTCATAGTTTGTGCTTTTTCGAAACACATTTTACTGAAGACGGACGGTTTTCAGGCGCAAATCTGTAGAATAATAATTTATTGAAAATGATCTTTGGTAGAGGTTTTGCCACTGATGGGTGAGTGGTTGTCAAGGTGATTATCTTTATGAGCAGCAGCCACCATGCAACCTACAGCCCAGTTCCCTCTTCTCCACGTTTTTGCTTTTTTGAACAAACCTGAAATGGCACAGATCCCGTGACATTCAGGCTGTTTAATTCAGCACGCACATTGACTTATTGGTTTTCATTCTTTTTGTTTTTTATTTCTCATAAGACTATGAAATAATAATTATTTCATGTCTGCAGGGCTGTATTGAGCACTTCCCATATATAGTTGCGTTCCAGTGACTCTAACTGATGTTTATTGATGTCATTGATCTTTATGTTGTAATTCACCAGTTGCTGAAATTCCGACAACCAGTTCACCTTCATTATGAAGCGCTTAATCGACTAGTGTGTGTGTGTGTGTGTGTGTGTGTGTGTGTGTGTGTGTGTGTGTGTGTGTGTGTGTGTGTGTGTGTGTGTGTATGTGTGTGCTTCCAGTGTCCTGCGCTTCCATCCCCCTCTCCACCCCCACCCCTCCGCTCCCCATTGGTCTGTCTCGTGGCTCTCGCGCGCGCCAGAAGCGCTCTCTCAGCGCGATATGAGACGGACGGGTCGCGCGCTCTCTGTTACCGTTATTTTACGCACGGCTACAGGCTGCGACGGGCAGCGCGCATGGTCTCCAAATGAACCAGCGCTCTCAGGGATCGTCCAACATACAATGGATTAACAGGAAAGACATGAGCGTCCGCGCGGATGACAGCGTCAGTCTGTGCCACAGGGCACTTCAGATCGTCACGGAGCTGTGCCTCGCCGGCCACGTCGACCGGGAAAAATGCTCGGACATCTTTCCGATGGAGAGCAACATACCAGGTAAAGGGGGTTCAGGTAAATCTGACCTAAGCTACGCTCCCGCTCCCGCTCTCGCTGCCCCGCGGTTTAGTTTGTCCACGGCAGACGGACACGCGTAGCCACTCACTTCCTCTCATCGCACGAGCTTCCAAAACAACTGACAGCCGCTCGTGAACAGTAGTGTAGCGGTTACAGGCTGTTAAACCCTGCGCGTAAACTTTCCGCGGAAAGAGGAGCGGCGCTTTAGGACAGTTAGAGCAGTCGGAGCTCGCGCCCGCGCGCAACAGGTGGCAGCTGCTTCAGCGCAGGAGCGCGCGCGCAGTCTTCACTCAGACCGCGGCTGAGTTTAGATTAAAGCAGCAAAGACAGAACTTATGATAGCGACAAATGATCTGTCTGTCTGTCTTTCTGTCTGTCTGTCTGTCTGTCTGTCTGTTTCTCTCTCTCTCTCCCTCTCTCTCTCTGTCTCAGTCTCTCTCTAAACCAATCAATCAATCAATCTACCTGTCTGTCTATATGTCTGTCTGTCTGTCTCAATCTATCTGTTTTTCTGTCTCTAACTCTTTCTCCCTCTAAATCAATGTATCTACCTGTTTGTTTGTCTATATGTCTTTATAACTGTCTCTCTATCTGTCTCTCCATTTATCTATCTGTTATCTCACCCCATCTATCTTTCTCAATCACTCTATCTATCTACCTGTCTGTCTACGTGCCTGTACTGTATGTCTATGTCTGC
>JBBIGC010035923.1:0-11983 GCA_037576955.1 Lepidarchus adonis
CAAGGCTGGTAAATAAAGGATATTGGACGTTGTCCAATTTGCATCCAACCCTTGTGTTTGAGCTTCACTCGTAGTGGCTTGAGGTTTCCCTCAAGTACGCTACAATATTATGGCCCACGCCTACTCTTCTGGGGGAGGCTGTGGGGCAGGGGGTGAGGTGGCTTTAGCTCCACTTAGTTACACACCTTCATGGGTGTTTTTATTACCAGCAGGGGGCACTGAAGTGAATTAAGCCGTCTGATGGCTGGTATAATGACTGTGTAGGAGACGATGGAGTTTGATATAAGCTCTTAAACACGTCAAACCTGTGCTCTATTTCAATGGTCACCTACTTCGCTGTCCATTCATCTGTCTGTCTTCTAACCCAGTTTTTAGAGCCAAGAGCTGTTGTTCACACTTAAAACACTTCACACAGTTTAAACATGGAGCTGCAATCACTGTACACTTTTCTCTCTCTCTCTGTGTCTCTCTTTTTCTCTCTCTCTCTCTCCTTCCCCCTCTCTACTTCCCCCAACACATTTAAATTCTTTTTCCAGACAGCTTAAATAAGACACATGTTATATGTGCACGTGTGTGTGTGTGTGTGTCTGGCCAGCAGTAGTGGAAAGATACAGCACAGATGCGACACGTGTGAAATTAGCTTTGCTCTCGTCCTCCAGACGTTTTATTGAACCTCCACCAAAGACAGAGAGAACGAGAAAGCAAGAGAGAGAGGGGGAGAGATGGAGGGTGTAAGAGAGAATGAGAGATAGTAATAGAGAGAGAAGGAGAGAGATGGGGAGAGAAAAAGGAGGGGACGTAGAGAGACAGAGAAAACTCTGGGAATATTGAGACAGGGAGGGTGAATTAAGTGACAATTAGAGACCATGGAGATCAACAAAAGAAAGCTAGAGGTGAATGGAATGGTACAGAGAAAGAGAGAGAGAGATGGGGAGAGCGAGCTTGGTTGGTGGTGGTGGTGGTGGTGGTGGGGGGGGGTTATCCCTGCAGAAGCTCAGAGCTTTAAAGCGGTTGGAGCTGCAGTGCAGCATAGTTTAGCTTCATCACAGAAGCCACATGAAGCAGAGCCCTGTTCCTCAGCAGAGCAATGCTCACTAAATGCTTACAGACGCTGCCCCACCGCTACCCACACCCCACCAACCCCCACCCCCTCAAATAAACACATATCTCTTTCTCTGAGCCTTCCCTTTCTCCTGCCACACTGACATACACTCCCCCTCCTGCACACACGCATTAAACGGTTTTAGAGTGAACACTTTATTGGGAGAAGCTACTGCAGATGTTCTAGACATCTTCACCTTTAGAAATGAACTAATATTCAAAGAAACACATTTTCAGGACAACGTAAAATTTTAAATTTTAAGTCAACAATAAAAATAATAATAATAATAATATGGTTATTGGGAACTCTTTTTCTTCTTATTATTATCAGCAGCAACTGATGATCATGTTCACGAAATGTTTAAATTTCATCAGTGTGACTGTGAAAATGTATCTCATAATTCCAGGTGATACACTCAAAAGTACCATGTACAATGAAGAAAGAAGAGGGCCTAGAACTAAACCTTGAGGTATACCACAAGAAATACTATAATGGAACAAATTTGATTATATTAGAGTCTTTTGTCATTGCATTTTGAGGTATTTTAAAATGTATTCACAAATAACAGACGCAATTAAAAATGGAAATGACAATTATAACAGCAGATGAGAACAGTTGAACATGTGCTTGCATTGCAATAGTGACTACAGTGAGATGTAACAGAACAGTACAGTACAATAACACAGCTGAATATTATACCTGAATATTCAGTCTTACACCTGAGTCATACATAAATGTGTTATACCTGAGTGCTACACCTGAGTGATATACACGATTGTTACCCCTAAATGATATACTGTAGATGAGTCTTACACCTGAGTCTTATATCTGACAATTGTACCGGAGTGTTAAAACTGAGTGTTAAACCAGAATGTAGTACCTGAGTTTTACCCTGGAGTGTTGTACCTGAGTGTTATACAGTAACTGAGTGCTATACCTGAATGTTACACCTGAATATTATACCTGACAATTGTACCTAAGTATTGTACCCGAGTATTATAGCTGCGTATTGTACATAAGTATAGTTCCTAAGCATTATAACTGAGTATTTTAGTGATTCGTGATTTCCGATCATTGTGAACACACCACTGCGCACACTGCACCACAACGAACCTGCAACCTTCTGATCTCGGGCAAAGTCCTAACCACTAGGCCACCACTGCCCCAGAGTATTATTGCACCTTGTTCTGTGTGTCTGTTCTTAGCCCGATGTTGTGATGACCCTAGAAGTGAAATGAACAACAGGTGCTAGGTGTAGAGGTGTACAGGTATCTGGAGTCATTATTACGCCAGGGTTCGGTTCCTCTTAGAATTTGACGTAAGCGGGAACTTATGCATGTAATGATGCTGCAGAGGCTTTATTGAACAGCACTGTGCTTTTATTAACAGCAGCAACATGCACGATTAGTCTCAAAATCCAGTAAAGCATTTAGAAAACGTTACTCCAGATAGAAATGCTCTTTTTAATAGTTTCAACATACACCCCAGCAGTAAAAGCAATGGAGAAGTGACTTGTGGTAAGACCACAGTGACGGTGCCTTAGCACAGTGCACTATTAACCCCCATCTCACCCACCAATCCACATGGCTCTTATTCAACACTAACGGTGAATAAACCTAAAACATCTCAGCAAAAACTTCTGTCTCTCTCCATCTTTGGAAACACCAGGCTCTCACACTGTACATGCTCATCCCCTGGGCCTCTCGCATATTACCGTAAAGCATTTAGTAGGTGTTTAACTGCACTACTGTATATGCACTACTACTTTTTTTTTTTTTAAAGCCAGTGACGTAACCATGAATTTTCCCAAGTCCAGTACAATGTAAGTCGAGGGGGGACCCCCTGTATAAGCAAACCAGAGTATTGTATCTGAGTATTATAGTAATTTAAAGTAATTTAACTGAGTATATTACACATGACATTAGTGAATAAAGAGCAGAAAGACAGTAGAGTTTTGTGTCCTGTTCTGTGCGTCAGTGCTTAGTCTGAGGTTGTGATGACTCTATGGAGGTGCTGTGGCTGCAGGTGCTGTGTCTGATCTGAGCTGCAGCAAAGAGAGGAAGAGTTGGAGAAAGAATTTGCTAGTATAAGCATGAAAAAAACATGTTGGCAGTACTCTTAGCAGCTCCGTTAGGCTGAGGAAACTTGGGCTCAACTGTAAATCCCCCTCTCGTGGGGCCGAAGCGGTGGCTAATATCAGATTAGATGTGGAGGAGCAGGGAGGAAATACCCCGATGGCTTTGAGACCGCCGGCCCTCAGAACTTTCAGTTATTAGAACAGCAGCTTCACTGAAACAGCCTAATAATCTCATCCCCCTATGGCCGGATGGTGCGACCCGCGAGGCGTTGACGGCTCCTTTCCACTGTTTGTGTTGGACGGGCATGGGATACATGTGCTCCAGGCCCGGGAAGCTCCTCTCAGCCCGGATTCCTTCACTGCATGTTTGTTTAAGGACGTGAGAGGAATGAAGTGCCTCTCGGGAGTGTGCTGTGTTCCCCAGCTGTCCTCGCGTGTTTAACATGTTTCTGTGTTTTCTGAACAAACGCGGCAAGCAAGTTAACAGTCAGTTCTTGAAGTTGATATGTTGTTGTCCTGGGTAGAGCGTGTCTAGAAAAGCAGGTCTTGTGGAGTGTTCCAGGTCACGCAAAGAGGTTATGGGCACCCAAGGCTTACTGATGCATGTGGGGAGTTTGGTGTGTTCTTAAAGATTCTCATCAGATGGATGGCTGGGTGTGTATGTTGTTCTCCTCAAGAAGAGATGGCACCAGGATGCACTTTGGGAAGAAGGGGCAATGTTCTGCCAGGTCCTGATCTCAGAACAGGGTCTGATCTGACCCTGAATCCAACTCCTCCATATCCAGTCAAGCACATGGGATGATCCGATCCGTGGAGCACCTGCACTGCTGTGGAGGTCTTGTGGAGTCAATGCCTCGACTGGGAGGAGCTGACTGTTTCTGTAATGTATAAACGTATGACCCACATCCTATGGAATGGAATGAAGTTTTAACCGTGTGTGTGTGTGTGTGTGTGTGTGTGTGTGTGTGAGTGTGTGTTAAAACATGTCTAAATGTTTGTGAATGGAATACTACACCAGCGCACAAGTCATCCTTGCTGACAATACATTGTAAACAATTGCAGAACCCAGCATTGCATCTCCAACAACTTCTCAAGCTGAGCCCTGAAGTCTTGAAGTAGGTCTTGAAGCAGTCAGGATGGAGTATCAGCTCCTGAGTCAAGTTCTGAACTGCTTCTCTGATAAGGATGCTCGCAAAAACTTCACACTTTCATCTTTCACTGTGTAGAAGAAGTAGCAGCTGATCTGCACTCAACCACGTCACTGTCACGTCATTACTGTTGACATTGTATTGATGTGAAGTGCAGAAGAAAATCACAGATTTAACACAACATTTATTCGTGACGTACGTACAAAGACCTTAACCCATGGATCTGTTTGAAGGCACTGTGGTGCAGTGGTTAGCGCTGTCTCCTCACAGCAAGAAGGTCCTGTATTCACCAGTGGGAATATCCTCCAATGGTTCAAGAAGTAGGAACATTCATTTGGAAAAACAACAAGTTAATTACATGTACATGTATCAATATGTTTAAGTCTTCATTCCTGGTGTCACATTTCACAGACAGACGAATTGAAGTGTTGCACATTCTGTAGCCAGTGAGCAAGAAGTGAAAGATGGTGAAACTAAATGAAAAAGGAGGTGAATGAGGCTATGAGGGACCTTAGAAGGTTTAGGACATAAGTCAAAGAAAGTTCTCCATCCAGGACCAGGTTCAGGCACAACGTGAAAGGCAGCAGAGCTCGCTTCAGTTTGCCGATGTTTCAGGCTGGCTTTGGTGCACATTTGCACTTCCTGTAGAGGCAGTTTGGTTATGGGGGAAACAGCCAATGGTTGGCACCGATCCTGAACAGCAGTGATGGATCCCGTCATGCACTACAGTACAGTATGTGTGAATTTGAGCTGCTGCCTTGTGCTCGAACAGTAGGTTTTCAACCTGGACTGTGGCCTTGGGGTTTGAAATCAAATTAGACATTGACCTTAATGGTGTCCACCACTCAGACTAGCTCTGGAGTCATCTTCTGGATGAAGAAGATTTGATGAAGGACTAGAGGCAAAAACAGTCCCAGATGTGCTCCATCTGTACACCAGCAAGGTAAGGGTTTCCAGTAAATTGGTCAGTGTGAGAAGGTCTACCGTGTGGCCAACAGTCCCAGAGCCTCAATGAAAATCCATCAATTTTGAATACATTTCAGTGGAGTCAGAGCTTCTCTGGTGTTGCCCTTTTGCTTAAATGCTGTCATGACTCAATGAGTTCAGAGGCTTCAGACGCTGGCAGATCAGCTCCATCTGAAAGTCATCTGATCACACACTTTAGTGAAAGGGAGGAGAGTGGAACATACATTTCTGTTCAACTTAAAATTAAAAGAACAATCCCAAATTTTCAATGTGCTCTCAGTATCTGCACTTTAGCAGTGGTCCTCATGGACCTCCTCATGTCTTAGATAAAGGTTCCCTAAATCTGCTCCTGGAGGGCAGGTGTCCAGCACACTCTTCAACACACTCATTGAACCAGGTATGGACACTGGCCCACCAAGACCAAGGCTTTAGATTGTTTATGTGCTGTGTTGGAACACGAAGTCGGTCGCCTGATGGTCTTTAGAGGACCAGTTTGAGAACCACTGGTTTTATGTTCCTAACACTTCACATTTATCTTCAGACACAGACAAGAGAACAATGGCCACATGTTTGTATCTATATGTTCATTTTTCTTGGCACATTAACTCTGCCTTATCCTCTATGGCTAGTTTTTCTGCATTCTTGCAGATTTGTCTTGTTTAATGTATGGGTTCAAACGTGGTTGCAGACACTACCCTGTGGAACACTAGAGGACATAACTCAAGGCTGTGTTGTGTTCCAACTTCAAACCATGTTTAATACACCCTGCATGGCCCTGATAGTGCTATTCCCCAATGATTAAAAAAAATGTTGTGTTAGTTTTATACAGGATGCAAACCGTCAAAACTTTTGTCCTGTTCGGAGTGGAAATCCATCGATGGAGAGAGAAAGGTCACTTGACACCAGGGCCCAGTTGGCAAACGGGATGCGGCCCATTTCTGGATTTATTTACCAGCTTTTACAAAAGCTTCTGGAACCCTTCAGGGAGAGTTCACACTAAGCTGTGCCCGGTGTGTCGGTCTGATGGCGGCCGTCTGGCTCACCTAGATCATCAGTTAGGCTAATCACCCAACCCCTGTATCCCTTACTCCCAAGATGCCTTGTGGCCGGTGGAGCAGCAGCTCCCTTCCAATATTGCTACAATACCAAAAGTGTTATCAAGTTGGTTTTTTTAGCAAATGGTCAGCAGTGGTTTTCACCCTGGAACTCCCTTATTGTTGAATTTTATAAACAATGAAAGGCAAGTGATAATTTTATTTGTGGATTATTTTCTATTGGTGGAGTTCGCCATGGTTTGCTGGAGTCCCAAAGCCTTAGAAAAGTCTCTGTAACCGTTTCCAGACTTGTCAATGAATTTGTTTCTCAAATGTTCTGCAGTTTTTTTTTAGATCTGGCAGTAATTAGATCTGGATGTGGCTGGTGAAATTGAACAAAAAATTGTGTTTGATCAAAATTAATTCATGATTGCCCACTGGGGGGGAATTAGTTTTTCACACAGGGCCAAGTAGGTTTGGATAGCTTTATTCCCTTAATACGTGAAATTATCTTTCAAAAAACGTGTGTTGGATTCACTCAGGTTATCTTTGTCTAAAATGTGTTTGATGATATGAAAAGAAAACAAATCAGGAAGAGTAAATACTTTTTCACAGCACTGTTGATAATATTGTTCTTCAGAAAAGCAAGAGTACAAGACTTCATGAGGAAGAGCATGATTATCTATGATCCAGCATATCCTCCTCATGTGGGCTGTTTGTGTATATGTGTGTATAAGGGGGTGTGTTCATGTGTAATAATCTCTGGGATATAACATTAATAATACTGATATCCTGAGCACGCCTCATAATCTCAGTCACAAATGCAGGATGTCCGCTTTCCCATCAAGTCCCATGAAGTCATCCTGCTGGAGAACGTTCCAGAACTCTTCCTCAGAGCAGTGCCAGGTCTCAGCCACTTTTTCCATAAACCATTTGCTGTTGAGACTTTAAATGTATATCTGCTAGTAAAAACTATTCAATTCTTTTGCTCTCTCTGGCTTTGGGAGGCGAGTTGCTGCCCCAAGTGAAGGGCCCGTTGTTCTTGTTCTTGTTGCCGATGGTAAAATGGACTGCGTGAAGAACAGATGGTTTGGTGCAGCACCAGATGCGGACGTTGTATCAGACCACTGTAGTGAAGAGGGAGTTGAGTCTAAAAGTAAAGCTCTTGATTTACCAGTTGCTCTATGTTCTAACCATCTTAGATGGTTATAACACCTGGGTAGTGATCAAAAGAATTTTTGTTTTCTCTGTAGCATGGCTGGGCTCAGCCTTAGAGATATGGTGAAGAGCTCAGACATTCAGAAGCAGCTTGGAGGTCGGGGTGACCCGGAGCTAGTGGTGGTGGTGTGGGCATCTAATTAGGATGCCTCCTGGGCACCTCCCTTCATGTGGAGGTTCTCTGGGCATGTCCAACTGGGAGGAGACCTTTGGGTATTCCCAGGAGGAGCTGGAGAGCCTTGCTGGGGAGAGGGATGCCGGGAATACCTTGCTCTTTGCAACCTGACTGCAAATAAGTGGAAAAATAAATGAATGAGTAAATGAATGCAGTGCTGCTGTTCCTCAGAGAGGTCATGCAGCTGACCCTGGTCCTCCATGCAGTTCTGATCTTGGACCTTGGTGCAGTTATGCAACTGTTTTTCAATGTAGATCATTTCCCCAGTGTAGTAATGCAGCTTTTCGTTTAGGTGACAGTGCAGCTTTTCGTTTAGGTGACAGTGCAGCTGTTCCTCTGTGCAGCTATGTGGCCATTTCTCAATGCAGTTTTTCCTCATGGTCCAATAATTCATCAGTGCAGTAATGCAGTTATGTGACTGTAATGCAGCTGTTGCTTCATGCAACAGTGTGATTGTTCCTCAGCACAGCATTGCAGCTTTTCTCCCATGCCATTATTTGAATAATCCTGTTTTGCAGCATTACGGCTCTTTCTTTGGGCAAATCCTTCCTCTGTGCAGTTCTGCAGCTGTTCCTCCATGCAACTATGTATATGACCATTTCTAAACACAGCAACACAGCATAATGTAACAGAGCAGCTGTAACTCAATGCAGTGCTTTCTTAGTACGATGCAATGAAGACTGTGACTGTTCCCCAGTGATGACTAACAGTGATCTCAGGGACTCTTTCTTGATGCAGTAATGGCAAAGTGGCTGTTCCTTGATGGTTCCGTGGTGGGCCACAGTGTAGCAGGTGATCAGCAGAGCACCAGTGCATCAAGGCATCTGTTCACCCAGCAAAACTGATACTCAGAGCATCAGTGCAGTAATGGGAAGTGGGCAGTGCGTCTTTTCCTTTTGTCTAACTTTTACAAAATTTGCCCAAAAGATCAGATCAGATCTGTTTGTCTGAGGCTCTTTCAGTCAGTGCCACTGTGAAAATGTTGAGTTTTTATTCATTTATGCAAACAAGCAAAGTAGTGCTCAAACTGTCAGGACAAATGTTCTCATGGGACTGAGAGGAAAGGAGGGGGAGAGAGAGAGAGAGAGTGAGAGAGTGAGAGAGAGATAAACACACAATACAAATATGTTTTTTAGCGACAAATAATTTCTGATTTATAGCAGTGTTCCTGCTTCCAGTCCTGGAGAAGAAAGCCGAGGAGATGTCGGATGGGTCACAGAGAAGCTGCTGACAGCCTCTTATGACACAGATGTTTGAGGAACTCTGAACTTTGCTAGGAGACCACCCAGGCCTGCAAGTATGGCATCCACTCTTCTCCTCTTCGACACATGCATGAAGATACTAACACATTTCATAACACTCTTCATTTAGTGGAGGCCTCATGGGTCAAGCCCGAGACAGAAGATGCATGTCTTCACCCCAGCTCACCCAGCTCGGCAGCCAGTCAGGAATCCATCCACCAGCCAGACTTTGTGGCCTTCTGCACATACTGAGGAGGTCCCACATGTCTGGATTACAGTCTTATTGGTGAATATTCATTTAGAGGGTTTAGGAGTCTTAGGAGGAAGATCTTTTTGTGTAAGATCTCAGTACCTCTCATTCATGTACTGCACTCCTCCCACTTGTTTTCTGACTGTATTGTCCAGTGCAGCCCAGAGAAGGTTCTAGCTTCACTAAGTGAGTCTCTTCCCGGTGGTTCTTCATCATGCTCTTAGAGTGTACTCACTCACATAATGCACGGTTGCCCTGAACCGTGCCCGAGTACGATTGTCCCCCCTCCCCACTCTCTCTTTGGCCTGCACTCACACTGGGTTTCAGCATTCGTGTCGGAACACGCTTACGTCATTATGGTGCGACGGTTTCCGGGTAAACAAGAAGATCGGCACTCTCGCTAAACGCAATGGAGTCCGTCGCACTGGTTACTTAGTTTATACTGATTTTAAATCGTTTGGTCCACAGCCCTCTGCCAGCATTTTGCTAAACAGGTCTGTGGCTTTTGTGGCACTTACATTTTCTTAATTCAGCCACTAGGTCAAATGTACGGTGGCCTTGAAGTGTTTGTGTTTCTCAATTTGTTGTTGTGCTTCTGCTTTTGTGTTTGCGTTTCTCAATTTGTTGTGTTTCTGCTTTTGTGTTTGCGTTTCTCAATTTGTTGTGTTTCTGCTTTTGTGTTTGTTTCTCAATTTGTTGTTGTGATTCTGCTTTTTTGTTTGTGATTCTGCTTTTGTGTTTATGTTTCTCAATTTGTTGTTGTGTTTCTGCTTTTGTGTTTGTGTTTCTCAATTTGTTGTTGTGTTTCTGCTTTTGTGTTTGTGTTTCTCAATTTGTTGTTGTGATTCTGCTTTTTTGTTTGTGATTCTGCTTTTGTGTTTGTGTTTCTCAATTTGTTGTTGTGGTTTGCACTTCAGGGCCACCGCACAAATGCCACCAGTCATGCATTGTGTTCATATTTCTCAAATCTGTAGAGAGAGATCGTTTATATTTCAGAAGGAAGGTTTTCATCTCGTACTTTTGTGTCATGCTACTACTATTCAATGCAAATACATTTATTTTATGTACATATTGTTTTACTGTGACCTATTTTTGTGCTATTGTTCATATTATTTGCTAATGACACATAATAAATAATAAAACATAAGATAATGGCCAAAATGTGTATACATTTTTTATTTTATTTATAAACTCAGAAGCACTTACCACAGGAAAAAAACTGTACTTCACAGAACACAACCATCTGCAGTGGTGAAACAAAATAAGAAAAATCAAATACAAAGTACTATTTAAATCAAATCAATACAAAGTATTTATCAAGGCACTTCTTAGGAAGAAGTTTTCTCAAAAATGAAAATATACATTCCTTCAATTTGCAGACATACCTGAGTGTGATTATTCAATACAGCATAGAACGAGGTATATAAATATGAAATTAAAGTTTGTGTGACACTCCAACGAGTGTATATTGAAAGTTTGAGAACTATACCTAGTGTGTGTTGTGTAAAATTTATGGAAGTGTGTGGTATATGTTGTAGAGGTTCGAAGTAAAATAAATTGTAATAAAGAGGTTTTAGGTAGTGCAAAGTGTAAATATATGCTACAGAAAATTAAACAACTTTTGGTCATATTTACTTATTACAAACATGTTATTACAAACATGTTATTAATAAAAACAAAGATAAAACTTAACGTTTATAATTAAATTCTAATTTTAAATACAGAACAAAAACATGGACTTGAACAATTGTGCCTTTACAGCTTGCGATAAACATGTGTACAGTTATCATGCTCATGCTTTTATGGAGTTCCTGCTTTCAGACTTTGCTTTTCCCAGTGATTCTTCATCATGCTCTTACTGATGCCTTGCTTTTGAGTCTTGGTTCCTCTCAGTGGATGTTCTACATGCTCTTAGGGTAGTCTTGAATTTGTGACCTGGCTCCTCTATAATCTAGAACTCATGTCAAATGTCATTAGCTTCATGCTAACATACTACTAGAATCCCATAAGGAGAGAGAAAGAAATTAGCATGCATATGTATTTTTCCTAGGCCTGATGTGGAGGCCAAGCGTAAACAGTCATGGCTCTTCACTGTTGATGAGAAGCAGCCTCTGTAAGTACTTATGTATCTCCAGTTATGCCTTTACTCTGATTGTCATTGTTTATTTTGCACACCCCCAACCATTTCTCTGCAAAAAACAGTAGTATGCATCCACCTTCAGCTGTGTGAGTAATACAATAATACACAGTCTTATAATATACAGCACCCATTGATAAACAACAGATTTGAGTGATTTTGTAAATAAAAGGTCTCTCAGACATGTAAAAAATATTTGATGTATAGTTATAGTAAACAATAAAAATAAAGACATTATTATGGCACTGTGTAAAAGTTTGGGCACCCTAAGAGCTCCAAAGCTTGCTGTTTCCACAGTGAGAGATGTAATTAAGAGATGGCAGTTCAGGGAAACCGTGGAGGTCAAGATGAGATCTGGAAAACCAAGAAAACTGTCAGAGACCTGTTCATATGCTGGTCAGAAATCCTCATTTGAGTGCAAAAAACCTGCAGTAAGATTTAGCAGACTCCGGACTAGTGGTGCACCATTCCACTGTGCGGTAATGCTTGCACAGACAAGACCTTCATAGAAGTCAGCAGAAGAAAACCTTACCTGCATCCCCATTATAAATTCAACGCCAGAAGTATGCAACAGAACATCTACAGAAGCCTGATGTGTTTTGGAAACAAGTGCTGTGGACTGATGAAGTTAAAAT
>JBBIGC010035941.1:0-11982 GCA_037576955.1 Lepidarchus adonis
GTGTGTGTGTGTGTGTGTGTGTGTGTGTGTGTGTGTGTGTGTGTGTGTGTGTGTGTGCGTGCGCGTGTGTGCGTGCGCGTGTGTGTGTGTGCGTGCGCGTGTGTGTGTGTGTGTGTGTGTGTCTGTGAGATGGGCTGATGACACAGAGGCACTGTCTGGCTCATGAGGAATGACAACAGTTTCTGTCATTGCCACTGCAGTTCTCTCATCCATCTCTGATCTAGAGCTCACTATTTCTTTCTCTCCACCTCTTCTGGTTGCACACTCACACTCATTTTTTTCACTTAAACAAAATACTTTTCTTTCAAAAACACAGGTTAGGGTTGTGTAATTACTAAATATCATGTTACGATGCATTATGATACATTTTAACATTGCCACACACTCATTTGACATTCTAGAACTGTACATTCCTTGTAATGAAACATGCAATTGATCTTTGTTTTTTAAGTATTTGCAGTATCTATGATAAGCATAGAAAAGTACATGATGTATCACAATAAAAATGTTTACCACAATTTAATATTGTAAATCTGTAATTTAGGTGAACAATTTCGTTAAGAATAAGATTAAAGAAAATGCCCTGCATCTGCATAATGTATACAGCGGCCAAGCGTAGCTTGACAACCTTGAGACAGACTGCTGACAGTGACAATAAAGAAAAACAATGTATGTTTTGGTTTGGGGACGCATTGGTGCTCACAGCATTGGTAACTTGCATATGTGTGAAAGTGCCCATTACACAGATGTTTATATTGTGATTTTAGGAGAGACATATGCTGCCATCAAGGCAACATTGTTTCCTGGGAATTTCATCCTAATTTCAGCAAGACAGTGCAAGGCCACATGGTGCATATCCCACAGCAATGTGTCTTTGTAGACAAAAGTGTTCAGTATGTGCTTGACTGGCCTGCCAACAGTCCAGATATGTCTCCTGTCCCTTTAAAAAAAAAAATAAATATATATATATATATATATATGTATATAAAGATAATTAACAAATCAATTTTTTTGCAATATACAAAACGTCTCAGCTTTTCTTGAGAGGAGTTTTGAAATGTAGATATGACACATTTGTAATGTCTGTGTTCTGGCTTACATATTACAAATCTGTTTGGATAACATTTTTAATATCTTTTTTTGCTTGTGGCCTTTGACACTTTTTCTCTCTCTGTCTGTCTGTTCCTGTCAGAACCCACCAGACTGCAGTAAGGCAAGGAAACTGGTGTGCAACATCAACAAGGGCTGTGGTTACGGTTGTCAACTGCATCACGTGGTCTACTGCTTCATGATCGCGTATGGCACACAGCGCACACTCATCTTGGAGTCACAGAACTGGCGCTACGCTACTGGTGGCTGGGAGACGGTCTTCAAGCCTGCCAGCGAAACTTGCACTGACCGCACTGGAGCCTCCACAGGACACTGGTCTGGTTAGTAGTACAGTTAAGACACATCTGAATGTAAATTATTATAAAATTATACTGATAAACGAAAGTCACATTAATTTGAAGGGCATTTGTCACTCTTCATTCATACAGTGGAGATAATAATTATTTGACCCCTCTCTGATTTTGTAAGTTTGCCCACTGACAAATAAATGAACAGTTTAATGTTTAATGAAAAAGTTAATAAAAAGTTTATCAGAGATAGAATATCAAAAAGAAAATCCAAAAATGTATATGCATTTTATTGAGTAAAATAAATATTTGATCCTCTAGCAAAACATGACTTAGTACTTGGTGGCAAAACCCTTGTTGGCAGCACAAAGGTCAAGCGTTTGAGAGCATAGCAGGAGGAATTTTGGTTCACTCCTCTTTGCAGATCAGCTCTAAATCATTAAGGTTTCAAGACTGTCACTTGGCAACTGCTAGCTTCATCTCTCTCCACAGGTTTTCTATGGGATTAGTCAAGTCAAGTCAATTTTATTTATACAGCAACTGACATTGTCACAAAGCAGCTTCGAGAATTCGGGTCCGAGCCCCCAATGAGCCAAAGGCGACAGAGGCAAGAAAAACTCTCTGATTATTGGAAGAAACCTTGAGAGGAATCAGGCCTCAGAAGGGGAACCCATCCCCCTCTGGTCGACACCGGAGAGTGATAAAGAGAAAAAAAATCTATGAACAGACTGAGTTCAATATGAAGAGGTATCTACAGTTCCTTGGGTGAAATAAGGTAACTTTTTGTCCATGTGTGCTCTGTTCAGTAGGCGTGAGGGGATAATCACAGATGATTATCTTAATCATGGGCTTCAAGCACTCCATGACCTTAATGTGCTTCTTCTTAATCCACTCCGTTGTTGCCTTGACTGTATGCTTTGGATCAAGACCCATCCACGACCCAGTGTGTTGGCAGAGGGAAGGAGGTTGTCACTCAAGGTTTTATGGTACATGTCCCCATCCAGTTAATTGAAGTTGTCCTGTGCCCATAGCAGAGCAACAGTCCCTATGCATAATGTTTCCACCTCCATGCTTGACAGTGGGGAGGGTGTTGAGGCGAAAGAGCTTGATTTTGGTCTCATTTGACTACAGAACCTTCTCCCAAGCACTCTCTGAATCATTTAGTTGTTCATTGGCAAACTTCAGACGAGCTTTCACATATTCTTTCTTGAGCAGGGAGACTTTGTAGTGTGTTACCAATGTTTTTTGGTGACTGTGGTCCCAGCTACCTTGAGATCATTAACACGCTCCTTTCATGTAGTTCTAGGCTGATCTTTAACCTTTCTCGTGATCAGCCTCACTCTATGAGATGTGATCTTGCGTGGAGCCCCAGACCGAGGTAGATTGATGGTCATTCTGTGTTTCTTCCATTTTTGAACAATCGCATCAGCAGTTTTCTCCTTCTCATCTAGCTGCTTGCGTATGGTTTTGTAGCCCATTCCAGCATTGTGTAGATCTACAATCTTGTCCCTGACATCCTTAGACAGCACTTTGGTCTTGCCCATGTTGGAGAGGTTGAAGTTTGATTGATTGAATGATTGAGTCTGAGGATAAGTGTCTTGTATACAGATGACTAGTTGATACAGGTGTCTTTATTGTGTATAATGACTTGAAATTGGGAGTATCTAACCTGTGGGAGCCGGGAACCAGTCTTATTTTACTCAATGAAATGCAAATTAATTTTCATATTTATGTAATGGGATTTTCTGGATTTTCTTTTCAATATTCTATCTCTCACTGTTAAAATAAACATACAATTAAATTGTATACTGTTCATTTATTTGTCAGTGGGCAAATTTACAAAATCATTTAAGCTAAACAAATGTAAAAAAAGTTTATAATACGTGCAGTCAATGTGCACTTCCAGTTGTTGCTACTAGTTAATACAGTCTCTTATTTTGAAAAGAGATGGCCTGTTTCTTTCTTTGCTGGGTAAACCAAGCCATTTTCAAGGGTATTTTCCCCTCAATTTCCCTCAGAGACTGTCACACTTTTAACGATGGTTTGCAGTAAATGGTCCTACTTTGGACCGTTCTCTGACATGTCATTAGGAGCTAACTGAAGGGATTTGTGGGCTGAATTATCTAGGCCTCCGTGGCTCAAATGACTTTACTGGTTAACCTTCAAACCCTTCTTGAAACAAGACATTTTGACAGAAGTTAGCCTTTTAATGCTAGAAATTATGCCAGACTTATTTTGTCATTAAATAGTTTGATGTTTGTGCTTATTTTATAACATTGAAAAGCAAATCAAATCTACATTCAATTATTTACTTAACTCACCATGTGATGAAATGTATGCATTACTTTTGGATCTTGAATCCAGAGGATTATACACAAAGGAATGAAAGTAGCACTCATCTTCTATGAAGCCAGCATCTGCAGCAGCACAGTTGTCTGGGACTAGACAGTGACTTATTACAGTCTCAAATCATCCCATCTAGACTTCCTGCCAACCTAATGAAGTTGTACTAAATGAGCAGGAACCTCACTAATTGGATTAGAGAATGGCACAGGGAACCAATCACTGCTGGTAACACTGGTGGCAACACTGGCCCAGTCGGAGGCCAGATCAGTACAAAAATACTACTGTTAGTTTAGTGACTCACATCTAAATCAGCTGGCATAGTAGTGACAGCATTATCCCAGTCAGAGAACAGATCAGTACAAAACACCACTTTTAGCTTATTAACTCAGATCTCCTGGCAAAGCATTTTCCTCCAATCCCCTCACACTATTATCATTGCCATGGTGAAGTCATATGAGAGAAAAAAGGTTTTAAAATTGATCCAAATGAAATGTTACTCCATAGCTCATTAACTAGCCCAAAGACATTGCACTTAACAGCTTGTGTCTCAGTCTGGGCACATTGTATTCATGGAAATTTTAAAGGCTTCACCACTGAGTGAGTATGGAGCCCCACTGGTGACATCCCTTGTTAATAAAAATAATGCACATACACAGCTTACTAAGGCATGGGATTCTTAGTGCATGACTGACCATTAAGTCACATTAGGATCTAGTTCTCATGCCTTAGGAACTTTACCCATGTATTATTATATAAAGATGGGATGTTTACAGCAGGGTTCTGTAAATCAGTGTCTTCTAAACCTCTCTATCCACAATATTTCCATAAATGTATAAGGCACCTTTTTTTTAAGTGATACTATCATTTGATGGAGAGGACGATTGAATAAATAGCCCTTTTCTTTGGCTATCCTTTCCCAACAGAACTGTCCCCAGTTGTCCTTGAAATATCCATCACTATTTAATTGATCTAATTGACCGGTCTACTTTGGCTGCCCTTTCAAATATTGTCCCTGCTAGCCTTGTATAGCTATTCTGAAACAAGCTTCACTTCATATCCCAGGGTCATTACAGCAAGTATTTACTCCCCTCTGAATTATAGTTCATGATCTTTAGGCCTAAATATTGAATTTAGTTTAGTTGTGAATTTATGTGGTTTAGCAACTGTTTGACAGCTTTTGCTCACTAACCTAAAAATCTTTTGGGAAAATGTGTTCTTTAAAAGAAGGAAAGAAGCAGCATGCTGAAATAAAGTAAATCAAACAAGGATTTGAGTTCTGTGAGGGGGAAGGCCACCGCTATGCCCCTTTTACTAACTATTTTTTCAGTTGCTGTTGGTTTTTAATCAAAGTTCAGAAGTTAGGGACATCCTGCTTCTAATTCCAGTGTTTCATTTTCTCTTTTAATAAATAAAATAACCTTTTTAAATATTTTGGTTATTTTGTGAGTATAATTTCTAGAGATGCACCAGTTAAACTTTTAGTTCCGTTCTGGATCCAATATCTGAATCTGGATGTCAAATGCATTAAATAATTCAATGTACTTCAGAGGTACTCATTTCAAATGTTTAAATAGGTTTCATATACAGTATCTCACAAAAGTGAGTACACCCCTCAAATCTTTGTAAATATTTTATTATGTCTTTTCAATGGGACAACAAACAAGATATGACACATTGATACAATGTAAAGTAGTCAGTGTACAGCTTGTATAATAGTGTAAATTTGCTGGCTCCTCAAAATAACTCAACACACAGCCATTAGTGTCTAAAGTGCTGGCAACAAAAGTGAGTACACCCGTAAGTGAAAATGTCCAAATTGTGTCCAATTAGCCATTTTCTCTCCCCGGTGTCATGTGACTCATTAGTGTTACAAGGTCTCAGGTGTGAATGGGGAGCAGGTGTGTTATTGCTATCACACACTCTCATACTGGTCACTGGAACGTGACACCTCATGGCAAAGAACTCTCTGAGGATCAAAAAAAATTGTTGCTCTACATAAAAATGGCCTAAGCTAGAAGAAGATTGCTGACATCCTGAAACTGAGCTGCAGCACAGTGGCCAAGGCCATACAGCAGTTTAACAGGACAGTTTCCACTCAGAACAGGCCTCGCCATGGTCCACCAAAGAAGTTGAGTGCTCATGCTCAGTGTATTACCTAGAGGTTGTCTTTTGAAAATAGAAACATAAACATTGCTGCAGAGGTTGTAGTGCTTGGGGGTCTGCCTTTCAGTGCTCAGACCATATGCCACACACTGGTCTGCATGGCTGTCATCTCAGAAGAAAGCCTCTTTTAAAGATGCACAAGAAAGCCTGGAAACAGCTTGCTGAAGACAAGCAGACTAGAGACATGGATTACTGGAACTATGTTCTATAGTCTGATGAGACCAAGATACATTTATTTGGTTCAGATGGTGTCATTCTTGTGTGGCAGCAAACAGATGAGAAGTACAGAGATGTGTGTTTTGCCTACAGTCAAGCATGGTGGTGGGAGTGTCTTGGTTTGGGGCTGCATGAGTGCTACCGGCACTACAGTTCATTGAGGGAACCATTAATGTCAACATGTACTGTGACATTCTAAAGCAACGCATGATCCCCTCCCTTCAGAAACTGGGCCGCAGTATTCCAACATGATAATGATCCCATACACACCTCCAAGACAACCACTGCTTTGCTAAAGAAACTGAGGGTAAAGTTGTTGGACTGAACACCTGTGGGGTGTCCTCAAATGGAAGGTTGGGAAAGCAAGGTTTTTAGCATCCACCAGCTCTGGGATGTTGTCATGGAGGCGTGGAAGATGATTCCAGTTGCAACCTGTGAAGCTCTAGTGAACTTCATGCCCAAGAGAGTTAAGGCCGTGCTGGAAAATAATGGTGGCCACACAAAATATTGACACTTTGGCCCTAATTTGGACATTATTACTTAGAAGTGTACTCACTTTTGTTGGGGACAGCAAATTTACACTGTTATATAAACACCTTTTAAAGAGTGCAATGGCAAATTGGTGACTTCTTCATGAAACCTGCATACAGCAGGTAGACAACAGCTAAACACATGGAATATAATGCATACAGATTGGGGAAAAACAAATTTCCCCTAACTTGACCAAGGTGCACAAATCATCTAGCCATCCAGACTACTATACTGTTAGCTGGATTGGCTAAATGGTGAACCATAGTTTAGAGGCTTACAACGACTCAAAAGTAGCCCTTTTTTAATCCGTTTGATCATTTGGAACAATACTAAACAGTCTATTGTTGGTGGTTGTTGCCAGCTTGTCTCAGAACCTGCCTGCAGTTATGTTCCTTCCATTTGGATAGTTCCCTACTTTGATCGAGACTTGGATTCATAATGCCTGCCTGAAATCCAATAAGTGAATTACGTTTCAGCAGCCAGTATACTGTATATGAATCATACTGGATCCCTAAAAATCCTCTAGATTTAGTTGTAACTAGCTTACAGTACTTGTGCTAGTTAAATCTCATGATGCTGACAAAGCTGTGAGGGTGAAGCCTGGCTCATGTTTCATCAGATACACACAACCCATCTTTATTAACTCTAGCTAATGCATCTTCATTGGACAGTTTACTATTTGTCAATTCTGTCAACTAACAGATGACTACATGGTTGTCATCACATTGAGTGGGAGGGCCTTGAAGGGAGGGCTATCCTACTCGTTTAGAGATAGCGAGGCTAATTATGCTTGGATGCTATGGTTTCTTGGCCAAAATGGGCATTACTGTGATTTCAGTTCAGGAACCACTGGTGTAACTGATCACCTGGATACATATTTAACACACCTCTAATGAAACAGTTTAACAGTTTTCTAGCAGTTTTGCTGAAAGAATTAGTATCCTTAATCTCCAGTCTGTCCTGTGAAAAGATATTTTGTTGTACAGTGAAAGCTGTGTGTATTTTCGCACCGCCGTGCATCTCAGTGGAGAAGCCTTGGGGAAGGAGAGAATGCCTTCTAAACATAAAAGAAGTGACCTCAAAACAGAGTAGGGCTTTCTTCTCTGTAATTCTCTCTTTCTCTCTCTTTCCCTCTGTCTCCCTTTCTCTACCCTTCCACCTCCCAGAGGACAGAGTTTCCTTTGCTTTTGTTCTGGACTGGACTTCCTGCTCTATTTGGGCCAGTGAACAAGAGCAGTGAATAGATATCCAGTGATGTCGTGCTTGTGTTTCAGAAGATTGTGTATTTTTACATAAAGAAGGGTGTGGGTAGGTGTGGGTGCATATGAATATATCTGTTTTCTTTTTCTAAAATCTTTTCAGACGTGGCAAGATGCAACGTCTGAATAGGAATCCAGAGTTCAGGAATGTCTGTGGAATGTGAAATGTGGAATTCTCATTCTATCACTTTCAGATAGTAATGTTGTAGCACTTGCCACTGTATTCTATGACTAAGAGGAATGTATTGAACTCTCACTGGTGGTAAGAGAGTGGTGTAATTTGGTATTAATTATGTCTTACTTCTCATCTTACTGATAAAGGTTAAGGTGCAATGTACAAAAAATAGGTTTAGTATGTGATTTTCAATGTTTTTCAAATTTTTGCTATGTGGTCTGAGAGAATGTTGTGGTAGTGAGGTTTGTGAAGATCTGCTGACAAACATTAAACACTAGCTATTCAGAGGCCAGCAACACAGGTCAGGTGAGTGAAGATCTCGGACAGGAAAGTGTCCATAGCATCCAGAAAAGTGTCCTTAAGTGTCTGTAAGCAACCTGAGTAAGTGGCAACGAGAGCAGTGTCAGGGTGCTACTGAGCATACGCAGGGTAGCCAGAGCAATACAATCCAGTCCAAAATGAAGAGAATAGCAGCAGCATGTGACCATATAGTCCAAACAGAAAAGAGTTAATCCAGTAGATGACAAAAACAAACACTGAGAGAATACATTTTTGAGCAATACAGCAGACAAACGCCAGAGTAATGCGGCAGCCAGATTCACACAGCGTACTTCCACAGGAAGTGAGTTTTTGTTCTTAGTAACCTCAGTTCTGAGTTTAGGTATAAGTTGGTGAATTAGACCCAAAATATTTGGTAAATAAAAGTTGCATTCTCTGACTGGCAAACAAAAAAAGGAAATTTGCATCTACAGCGGTATGAAAAAGTGTTTTCTTTTTTTTCCCATGTTTGTCACAATTAAATGCTTCAGATCATCAAACAAATTTAAATATTAGTCTAAGACAACACTCATTTTTAAATGTTGAATGATTTAATATTAACATTTAAAATGTTAAAGTTTTAATTTTATTTTAAAAATCTGTCAAAGAAACGGGTTGTCAAAGTAATGGACGATAGCTCAGGGCCCAGACCCAAAGGGACAAGCTAACTGGGTTTGACTGTACTTATCTTCTATAGACAACACAATTTTGCACATTCTTATGCAGAATTACACTTTATGCTGTAAATTTAACATTTTGACCTTTGCAAAAGTTATTCGTTGTTTATTTAAAGATTTTTTAACTGATCTATGGATTACCTTATTCCTATAAAGCATTTTTATTTGATTGGGTTTAAACATTTGTATATGACATGTATGGAGAAATTGATTGACATAAAGAGAGAAGCTGGTAGAAACTATTTTGATCTGAGCCCATTGTCATATTCAATGGAAAAGACTTCCGTAAACACGGTCAAAAAACCTAAATCTATAAAATTTTAGGTGCTCAGAGAAGAATATGCCCTCAGTAACAAACACACACTATGAATTAAAAATGATAAAAGACGCTCTCTCCCTCAGGCCCCCCCTCCAATTTATTCATCAGGATGCGAGGACAAGATGTAATTTAGATTCTCTTAGTGCCCTAATGAAGATAGAGGGAGGGAGAAAGAGAGAGGGAGTGAGTTTATGTGTGCAGTGAAGGAAGACAGGTTGGAAATACCACGTCCCCATGCAGAGAAGCTGACAGCAAGGTTACGTGAACATGACTGGGGAATTTCTTAAACACTCCTTTATGTGGAGTGTGGAGGGCGATGCATGCTTTTAATATTTAATGCTGTGTATGATTTAAATTCTGCCCACTCTAGTGTGTGCATACACTTTTAATTTTGTTTTTCCTTTAAAGGGTTTCTTTTTTCTTTTTTTCTAAAATGGGTAATTAGTTTAAATTGTCAAACAGTAGTTTCGGTTTTATTTTCCCGTTAAATCCTATTTGAGTCTGTTTGAAAGAGAGAACATCTTTACATGGATGAAAGAGACTTGTTCACCCCATCCTCCTTCTCATCCCCAACCCTCTATAAAGTGCCATATTTTATTAGCTCCATAATATTTAGATTTTTCTTTTAAAAATTAATTCTAAATAGTGCAGTTTATTGTGCAGTCATATTTGTATACACAACCCTATTTCCAAAAACAAAAAATTGGGACACTGTAAAATTATTATATTCATTTGCATTTGATTGTGAAATGTTCCTCCAGCTGTTTCTTTTTTAGTTCTACCCTCCCAGTTTTTCAGAGATGTGTTGCTACCATAAAATTCATTTAATATTAATGTCTCATTTTCCACATTTGAAATGTTTTCTATGTACTATTGTGAATAAAATACGTTGTTTTTTTTAGATTTGAATTTGGGGTGGTGTGTTATATATAGTCTTATGCAAAAGTTTGGCCACCCCTTGAATAAATAACAGATTTTGGTGATTTTGTAATTGAAAAAATGTTAACACAGTCTCTCTAGAACATAGAAAACATACACAATATTTTCAGCAAACATTGATGCATGGTTACCAAGGTTATTATTGTTAACAAAAACTAACAAAATAACAAAAACTAAAAGTAAAAGACATTTTTGTTAACTGAAATAAAAATAAAAACGAGAAAAGGAAAACTAACTGAAACTGTAATGAGGGCTCACAAAACAAACTAAAATTAAATGAATTTATAGAGAAATGTGCTTAGATTTTGTTTGTGTCTCATGCATTAGTATGAAGTCTAGTTTCCAGTTGTTGTTGTTTTTTTCTTGCTGTGCCACATTGTGCCAGTATATGCCAGTATGTCAGTCAAGTCATCTGTGTTACATGTCCATCCACACCTAACCTCATGTCCAATTTGGGATTACTTTAAATATGACTGTGTTTTAGAGAAAAGTTCCTGTAGTGGAATGAGATTAATATGTGGGACATTATTAAGGGGAAAAATCCCATGAACCTTAAAGTTCACTTGAAAAGCTCGCACAAGACGGCTAACCTAGATTACACTGAGAAGGTAAAGGAGCACGTGCAACCCTCGCCCACAGGATCAGAAGGTAACTTCAGGCAAAGCAGCGAGATGCATCCTAATACAACCTCACAAATAACATGGATGTAGTGCCTTACAAAAAAAGCTCTAACTGAAACTAATAAAAACTAAACTGCATTTGCAAGCTGTGATATCTGCCAGAGGTGTTACTAAGTAATAATTAAGTAGTGTGCTTTTACCGAGTGACACAGTAATGTTTTTATGTTTCAAATTATGACAAAAAGTAACTATGCATGTAGCCAAACAACATGCATAAGAGTGTAAATATTTTTTTATGGGAGTATTCCACCACAAGAGCATTAGTGAGGTCAAATACAGATAAATAGCGGTAGTGATGGATGACAAGCACTGCAAGTACTGGGCACTGCTTGTGATTCTGTGCAATTGAACACCTGAGTCATTAGGCCTTTTAAAGGTAAATGTAAACTATAATTCTAGGAAATATTGTTAACCCCACATGGTCGATGAAAGGTTTATTGGTATATTGAAATTATTGACATAAAATAAAGTTCTTATGGATGCCTATCCAGTTAAAGCTTTCACTATGAGAGATACATATGGTAATTATTAGGATGCTGCATTTTACTGTTCCTTTGAATGTTGATTCTTGCATAATCATGAAAACATTTTCCCACTGAGCGCCTTTGTTCCTTAAAGTCCATTAATAGAATTAAGTTTCACATTATGCAACCATAAAAGACCTGATATTGTAGTTCTTATTAACTCATTCTTACCTTGTGTCTCATTGGCTATACATTCAGAGAGTTTCAGAGGCTTTGAATGTAGTAAAGTATATCAGCATGAGGAATTGGAGCTTTCAGTGTGCCACTGTCATAATTGTTACACTATAAAATATGTATAGTTCAGTCTTTATTGTTGTTTTATTTGGCTTTGGCATTAAAGGGTTGTTGCTGTTTTTTTTCCCTTCTGTGTGTGTGTGTGTGTGTGTGTGTGTGTGTGTGTGTGTGTGTGTGTGTGTGTGTGTGTGTGTGTGTGTGTGT
>JBBIGC010035983.1:0-11979 GCA_037576955.1 Lepidarchus adonis
ATGGATGATTGGCTCCATCTGTACTGCAGTGTTTTCTGTGGCTCATGGATCACTTGTTTTTACGCTGTGTGGTCTCATGTGCACGGTAGTTTATTTTGAAAGGCAGAGCTCCGCGATCGACTAGCGATGCCTTTGCGATCGACCGGTAGCTCGTAATTGACGTATTGAGTACACCTGGTCTAGTTCATATGTTTAGTTTGATGTATGTATGTGTTCTTGATATAAACTCATTTAGGACATTGAAATGTTTTCAGAGAATAACTGCAGAATTCCATATTTGTGAGGAACTCTTTTGTGTGTGTAGATCCATCATGGGATTTGTAAGTAAGGGGAAGACCAGAGGCCTGTTGAAGAAGAAGCAGGGTGGTACTTTTCTCCTTCGCTTTAGTGAGAGCTCCAGAGATGGTGGAATTACATTCAGCTGGGTGGAGTATTCTAATCATGGTAAGTTATGTGAGGTTTGCAGAAATCCAATTTTATCAATTTTATTTTTTATCTCTAAATTTGAGGCACTTGCCATATGTGGTCTTATATTAAATACACGTCTGACATTTGGCCTTATAACCATAATGAAGAAATGTATTTTGTATTCTCAGTCAGTAGTAATGCTGAGGACAGTTAATGTTAGTTTAATTAACCTAGCACAGTGTTTTTTGATCCTTCGCCTTGGTTAAAAGCTTTTAATCTGATGAAATAATTATAAATTAGCAACATGTAATGCTGTAATATTATCAATGCTTATAAAGTTATCATTTTTCCAGTGCAACTGAAAACTTGTCTCCCTGATTTTGAGTGTAGGAGTTCCCAACGTGCGGTCAATACAGCCGTTCACCAGTGTAGACCTGAAACAGATTCCCTTTGCCGAAATCCTGCGCAACTTTCAGATCATGGAGGCAGACAACGCTCCAGTGTGTCCACTCCAGTTCCTCTATCCAGACAAACCTAAAGACTTGGCCTTTGGCAAATACTACAATGAGAAGACTGGCAGTGAGTAGCTGTGCATGAGTGTGTGTGTGTGTGTGAGAGAGAGGAATGAGTGTTTGTGTAATTGTGTGAGTATTTATGTCTGTGTTACTCCACTTTATATTTAGGACCAGACACATTCGCTGCCAACATGTAGCAGCTGAGACATACATTCTGCACTTTTTTAACTAAAATTATTGAAAGAGAATATTTGAAGCACTGCTTTTATCTTCTGCAGAAATGGGAATAATAGTTTTTTCTATTTTTCACAATGCAGCGCTTTTCAGGGTTAAAAAAAATATTTTGCTTAAACAAGCATTTCTCTATTGTTCATCAGGGTACATGTTTGGTCTAAATGAGAACATGCTCTTCCACCATGCTGTACCATAGCACTTTCTTTATATAGCACTTATAAAAACAGCCAATGGCTGACCAAAGTGCTGTACTGCATATAAGAAAATAAAACAATCAATAAGAGTAATAATAAAAGTAAGTAAAACACAAGAGACTTAAAACAGACAAGATAAAACAAAAAGTGACTTTTTTCAAAAGCTTGGCCTTGAGCCTTTCCTTAGCCAACACTTTGCAACAAGCTACAGACTTTTAAAAAAAAGTTTTAGCCTTGTGCCAGAAAAGTGCTTCATTTTTAACAATGAAACTAGACTCTTCCTCTGTAGTAATCTCATCCAGTGCATTTAAAATAATGTTTTCAGTTGCCTGTAGGTGGGGCCATGTAGCAGTGCTTGTGTACACTCACCAAAAGGACTTTGTCTGTGTTTAATGACAGATACAGTTGGGCAAAAGTATTTAGTCAGTGCAAGTTCTCCCATTTAAAAAGATGAGAGAGGCTTGTAATATTCATCATAGCTTTACCTCAACTATGAGAGACAAAATGAGAAAAAAAATCCAGAAAATCACATTGATTTTTAAAGAATTTATTTGCAAATTATGGTTGAAAATAAGTATTTGCTCACCTACAAACAAGCAAGTTTTCTGGCTCTCACAGACCTGTTCTTCTATCCTCCACTCGTCACCTTATTACACATGCGTATTAAGTGATTAAGTGATTCGTGATTTCCGATCATTGTGAACACACTGCACACAGTCACCACAACGAAATGTGTGCTCTGCATTTAACCCATCACACGTGGGTTAGCGTCAACAGCTATCTTGCTCAAGGGTTCCTCAGTGGTGCCTCATATGTTATGATATATACTGTTGTAACAATCTACAGTATTATAAACTGCTATTTTGTCACTGTTCATATTATGACTATAACCCTTGATGATACTCAACGCTATGAGCCAAACTTTTTACAAACTATTTACAAGGGAGTGGGAAAAATGTTTTAATGTCTTTATTCCAAGAAAATAAACAAAAATAAAACTCATCCAGAAAAAGAACCCTGCTCCACTCAAAAAAAGAGAATGACAAATATATAGTCCAGGTAATGTCTCATGGGAAAAATCCGTGGGGAAAAAGGTGTAATCCGGTGAACAGAAAATTGGTAGGTGAAAAAAATGTTTGATGGAGAAATGGTTTTAAGCAGCAGAAAGAACCCTCCTGCAAGAAATAGTAGGTACGGAATAAAGAAAACGATACAAAAGCAGATTATAATACAGAAAGTGAACATACTTACAGAAAGCATAAAAGCTGAGAAGCTTCTCTCTTTGGGTTTATTTGGTTCTAAGGCTTCGTAACTTGTTCTTCTTCTATGTCTTATATAGACCAGATAGAACAACTCTAGAGATTAGGTGGCCATCTAGTGGCCAAATCATATAAAAACCTGTAAAAGGGCATATGACCGTTACACTGTAATTCAATAAAATTGTTTGGCATTCATGGGAATCTGCGCACCAGAGCAAGTTCTTAAGTGCAGGTTTGTTACAGTGTCACTGATACATTTATATCTGTGTGTTTCAGGTGAGAGTCCATACTTTAAATACATTAAAACCAAGCTGGTCTTCGTTTCAAAAGAGTAAGTATTTGCTTTAGAGTTCTGTTTGGGTGTGTTTTTTATACACTATTCTATATTTGTGTATATGTTTGGTCTTTTTTTGTTAATAGCCAAAGCTGAATGTAAAATTTAATGTCAGATTATGTAATAAAACTAATCATTTTCTTCATGAGTTTAACTCAAACTGCATAAGGTATTGTAATGCATAAAAGTCTGTGAATTGTTAATCGATTTTTAAAACAAAGCTGAACATCATGGTTGGTGAGGGTGGTGGGATCAGAAACACGATATTATACCGAAATGAAAATGTTTGAAACAAATTGGGCGAAAGTAATTATATATAAACTCATCTAATAGTCGCATATACAGTAAATCAGAACACATTAGCTTACATGTTATTTGTGATACTTTCTTGGAGGATCTTGGAGGAACATATCAGACAGAGGTGCAGGCCTGTCATCTGGTCAGACAGATGTGCTCTGCTCTCCATCTCCTCTTCTCCGTTTCTAAGCAGGTTCCTCGCATCGGAGTATTTCACAGTAAAACTTTTTTTACTGTAAAAAATAGTTTTCACTGCCTGGTCCATTTCAGCATCTTTGCTTAGAAGTTGTTTAGTGCAGAAATGAAGGGAATAACTTCTGCTCCATCTGATGAGCTGAAATTGAAATACCTGCAGGTACAACATCATACACTTCAGGTAAACACACCTGTGAGAAATGGGATAACGGGCATTATGGGGCTCAATGTGCTCGATAATAGAACAGGTGATCATGAATTCCATTATCTTTTGTGTAGTGCCCTTTAGCTTTGGCACAATTCTTGGGAAACTTTCTTTGCTTTTAAAAATGTCTGCCACAGACGGATTGGGCGTGATGGGACGGACCTTCCTCTTTAATCAGCATGGCGAGCTGGATGTTCATCATGAATCCCTATGTTGAGAAATTCTTTGTAGATGAGCCTATCTGTGAATCTGTGTGTGATGCTTACATGGCAGATATGTTGGTGTGAGCTGGTCACGGTTTTTGTTTGAAAATTGAAAATTTTCAGCGGTCGGATTTTCAGTATATCTCTAATATTATTGGTTAATATTACTCTTCTACGCTCTTTAATTAAAATAATTAAAAAACTACAAGGCTTTCTACACACTGGTGCAAGTTTAGGTGAAGACAAGATGTTTGCCTTTGGTGACATTATGAATTATGCTTGAAATGTGGTCTTTAATGGGAAATTAAGGTTCTAGCTTATTTAACATTAATTGAGAGCAATAGCAATGGAAATTGCATGCAGTTGTAATTTTGTAATGGCACTTTTGGAAGGTAACCATAATTTGTAATTGTGAGCACAATATCACACACAGTGAAACATCTGCATTTAACATCTGCATCACACATCTCCAGCAGTGAAGTGGGGATGGTACCTTGCTTGAGGGAACATTATTGGTGCCCGGGTCAGGACTTTCAGATGCAAGGGCAAAGTCTTAATCCCCACTGCCCCTTTCCATAAAACTGCTAATTAGGAGAGACTTTAACTTTGTAATAAAACCCTCCATATTTGGACCATAGACTGTTCAGCTGTTGCCAAGTATTTCTAATCTAGACGCCATTGTAATGAGTGTATCATTCACTTCCTCTGTCAGTGGTTTTGATGTGGCCAGTAGGGGTGGTGTGAATTATTTTGAGAAATCCTTAAACCTTGTACTTTTATTTGCTACATTTTTCAACCCTAGTTGGATGGTTGCACCTGGTAATGGGTGCTGTGTGCTTGGTTTGCAACAGGAATGGGTGTACAAACATGGCTGAGGAGCCAATGCCTGACCTGTGCTTGCAGCACAATGGTGAGTCTTATTTCTCAGCCAGCTTAATGACCAGTAAGATCCACCGTTTCCCACCCTCACTGACTGGTTTATATTAGATCAGTGGTCCCCAACCACCGGGCCATGGGCCGTTACCAGGTCGTGGAGCATTTCCAACCAGGCCGCGGGCCGGTACTGGGTCGTAAAAATGAAAACTTTTCTTTTTATTTATACGATCTCAATCCGTAGCATCTAAGTATGTTAGAGACTCAACTTTGATGATATTCTGGATGAAAGTCATGGTAGAAAACCCTGAGATCATCACAACAGCACTGAAAACTTATTCTGAAAGGAACTTTTACACATTACCATGGCAACCAGAGCACGTGAGGGGCAGCGTACGACGTTACTCTGATTGTTGTTAGCGCATTTCAGAAAGACGCTGCTAATAAAGTTACATAATTACACAGTGGATTCACGTTTATTATTATATTTACAAAACGCCACAGTTTTTGTGTTGGTCGTATCATTTTATTTAGTTGTTTTTATCCGCGACGCCTTAAATGCCGGTCCATTAAATGGGTCCATGGCTCGAAAAAGGTTGGGGACCGCTGTATTAGATCACGCTTTAGTCATTGTTTCTCATGGTGAATGTTTACTGGTGTCATCTTTGTCCAAGCTGCTTTTATTATAATTATGCTGATTTTTATACATTGAACAGTCCCCCTCTTGGGTTTTAGTGGCTGTGCATGTGTATCTTCTCCTGCCTATGACTCCCTTTGCCATCTGTCAGGTGTAACAGAACGAGAGGCTTGTTTTATTGCTCGTTCTGCTGGGTTTGACCACGTCATAATGACCTGCTTTTAACTTCTTGCAGACACTCTTTTGTGATCTTGATTGGTTTATAAAAAGAATCACAGAGCAATTTTCACATGCATGTTTATCCAGTTAATAACATTTCTCTTTCCTTGATTGAACTTTGGTTGTCGGGAAAGTTAAGTCTTTCTCTCTCTGTCCATCTCTCTCTTTCATGGTCTCTCTCTCTTTCTAGGGGCTTTTTACTATTCATCCTTTAAAATATTCTATAATAATTCTCACATTTGGAATGTATTATACCAAGTACCCCTAAAACTGTAAAAATGTTTTTTATTACCAGTGTTAATATTAATGTTGAACATTTTAAAGTTTTTTGGAGCATTTCTGTTGCATAAATGTTTTACACAATATGAAGACTAGTTACAGTGTTCAAATAATGTAGAAAAAAAGAAAATAGAAAAAATGCGATACATTTTTAAACATAAAAATGTGTTTAGCATGTATGTACCATAATGAACTATACTCATGTCAAGATCTCTCTCTCTTTTTTGAACAAGACACTTCTCCTGAAATGAATGAAGACCTCATGCTTCAAGGACCAGAGAACTCGCCGATGCTCTCCAGTGATACCAGTGATCCAGTTTTACTCAGTGAGATTTTAGAGAGTTCTTTAAATGGTCTACCAGAAGAAAGTGCAGGTGTACATCAGCATTTATTTGACTTGTCTCAGGATGTTCATGCAGATGCTGCTCTAAAGAATGCCCCAAGTGTTTCTGAGTTTTTTTTTAATTTAATTCCAGAGGCGTTTTCACCAGATCCTGATTTTTCTGAATTGCAGGAGTTTCCTCTAGACCGTTCCTTCCAAGAGCTGGGTTTTCATATGAGCATGCCTTTGACACCCTAAACTTTGTTCTAGAAAGTTTGTCCTGTCGAAACAAGTAAAGCAGCATTCACATATAAATCATCTGATCAGTAATGTAAAAAGCCAGTTTCCATAATCACGTGTGGGGAAAGCCCAGGGTGATTCATGGTCATTTTTGTGAGTGTTTCTCAGTCTTAGTCCTGGAGTAAATTTGCACTTACATGTGTTAGTAGCAGAGAAAATGTCTGAGTGAACTGATCAGGTGACGGCATGAGGTGGTAACCCTTGTCAGTAATGTTAGCTTATGTTAGCTGCAGCTGGCTAGGCTTCAGAAATCTTTTATAAAGCATAGTGATTTATTACTAAAATGTTTTAAAATCACAGCTGATTAAGTTCAAGTCTTTTATCCCCATAAGAACAATGCTCAGTGTAGCAGTTACAGAAAAAGGTTGGTATGAAGCCATTAAAAGTTTGAAGAATCATCTCAAATGTGGATTTATAATGATGCTTATGAATATTACTACTGGTAGTAAGTCTGTCAATACTGTTCATTGGAGAAGAGATATAAGTTGAGAAGATATTTTTCCCCTTTTCATGTTACCTGCAGGTTGCACACTGATTCAGGTAATTTAGCACCAGATTAATCTTTGCTTCTCCTGATTAATCCTAAATTATTATCACTTTTTTTTTTGTTACACACATGGACAAAATGTTACAGAAAGAAAAACTCACTTCACTGAAATCTGACAAAAGGAATAATACATATTTTACTGAGAATGAACAAATGATAATCAGACATTGCTTTTGAATTATGGTCCAACAGAATTATTCTAAAGAATAAACTAATGAAACTGGCTTGGACAAAAATAATGGTACCCCTAGTCAAAATGATTTTTTATTTCGATTACAATCACAAGTGTCTTCAAACTTGCCGTCAGTCAGTCAGTCTGTCTGTCTATTTAAATGGTAAAAAGTAGTAACTGCGCTGTTTGGTATTATGGTGTGAACCACACTGAACATGGACCACAGACCGGAGAGAATTGTCACAAGAGATTAGAAAGAAAATTATAGACAATCATGTTAAACGTAAAGGTTATAGAACATCTCCAAGTAACTTGATGTTCATGTGAAAACTGTTGTACATATTATTCAGAAGTTTACGGTTCATTGGAGCCAACCTCCCTGGACAAGGCTGCAAGAGGAAAATCGATGACAAATGGAAGAGAAGGATGATAGGAATGATAACCAAAAAGCCCAGAACAACTTCCAAAGAAATTAGAGGTGAATTCCAAGGACAAGGTACATCAGTGTCCGATTGCACCATTCTTTACTGTTTAAGCCAAAGTGGACTTCATGGAAGACCATCAAGGAGGACACGACTGTTGAAGGGAAACAAACCTTAAATCTTCTTGGAGAATATTCTTTGGACTGATGAGACAAAACTGGAGCTTTTAGGCAAATCACACCAGCTTTATGTTCACAGACGCATAAGTTAAGTGTTCCAAGAACAGAACCTGTACCTGCTGTGAAACATGGTGGTGGTTCAGTTATGTTCTGGGGCTGCTTTGCAGCATCTGGCACAGGGAGTCTTGAATCTGTGCAATGAAGGTAAAATGAAATCTTGACACTATCACTTCTGGAGCAAAATGTGCTGCACAGTGGCAGAAAGCTTGGTCTCAGTCACAGGTCATTAGTTCTCCAATAGAATAATGACCCAAAACACACTAGAAAGGCTAAGGACTGTTCTAAATCCTATCGAACATCTGTGGAAGGAGCTGGAACATTTCTGAAGAAGGCTTCCTTCACATCTGAGACACCTAGAGCAGTTTGCTCATGAAGAACAAGCCAAAATACCTGTCGACAGGTACAGAAGTCTTATTGAGAGTTACAGGACTCACTCGGTTGCATTGATTCCCTCAAAAAGTTGTGCAACAAAATAATTAGTTAGAGATACCATTTTTCATTTTCTCCAGGCCACTTTCATTAGTTTGTTGTTTAGAATAATTCTGTTGGATCACAATTCAAAAGCAATGTCTGATTTTCATTTGTTATTTCTCAGTAAATTATTCCTTTTGCCAGTTTCAAGTTATTTCAGTGACCATTGTGGATTTTCTTTCTGTAAATGAAGGGTACAAATAATTTTGTCCATGTGTACATTTTTACAAGTGCAAGTGGACTTCAAGACGATGCTTTGGACACTTTTGTCCATGCAAATATCCAATGACAAAAATGTGCTTTCCTAACACTTTTGAGATGATTTTAATTTATTTCAAATGGCTTCATTTTTTATATTAAAGATTTTAAGCATTTATGACTGATTGATTAACATATGAATCAGAAATCTGCCTTTACTGAAACTGAACCAGCAAATAAATGCTAAATTAATTGGCAATTTAAATTGTTTGTAGATAAAACGGTGGAAAACGATGCGTCTAATGCGTGTACTAGTGACTGGTATCCCGTCTTAAATTTGGAACATGCAGATGGAGATGCCGCCTTGAAGTCATACTGATACATTTTCCCTGTTACTCTGCCTTCAATGTGAATGCTGCTTAAAGTTCCAGTTATGACCTTTATCTCACAATTATCCTCTTAGATGTTCTACATGAATTGTTAAATCCTAACTTCTCCAGACCTGTAAACCATTCATTAATTCCTAGTTGAGTCATTCTCTCTTACAGTGTATTATCGCTTTAAACAATCTGTCTAATCTTACATTACTATTTTATCTGAACATGGAGCGTTGTAAACAAACATTTAATAATCTGTTTATGTTGTTGTTTTTTCCATAGTCCATAGACTGTTACTTCATGAATAGGTCTTTATCCTGATTTCACATTCAAACCATCTGGATTTCAAAACTATTACCTTCACGGTTGATCAGTCATAAATAAATATTAGTCCGTTTCTTACTTGTGAAAGAGAAAAAATCCCTTTGTGTATATTTCCGAAATAACTAATTTTACATTGAGTGAGAAATTGTAATTGGTCAGATATATTATTAATATAAATAGGAGGCTTTCAAGTCAGAACCTGATGGTGATCTGTACCCTGTACTTCTTACACCTGGTAATAAAACTTTGAATCCTTGAATCCTGTTTGTATGCCCTTGATTGCAATAATCCTGATTTTAAGAGTTTAAAAGTTTAAAAAATGTCACATTGAAAGAGGTTAATGAGTTAATAAAATGTAAATGTGTATGTAATGGTGTATTGGTTGTTTTGGTTCTCAACTACCTTAAACCAATATGCCAAAACCATAGTGTCCACATGTAGACCCATCTACAGGGTTACTATGTGTTGCAGGGTCTCTGTCTCTCCCCCGAACATTAGCTGACTCTCCCTGAACATTAGCTGTCTCTCCCCTGAACATTAGCTGACTCTCCCCCGAACATTAGCTGACTCTCCCCCGAACATCAGCTGACTCTCCCCCGAACATTTATTTTTTATTTATTTTTTTATTGTTGTATTTGGTTTTTATTCTTTTATGTCAGTGTACAGCACCTTGGTCAACTCTGTTGTTTTAAAGGTGCTTTATAAATCTATTAAAGTTGAAAGTTGAAGTTAGCTGTCTCTCCCCGGAACATTAGCTGACTCTCCCCCGAACATTAGCTGTCTCTCCCTTGAACATTAGCTGACTCTCCCTTGAACATTAGCTGACTCTCCCTGAACATTAGCTGACTCTCCCTCGAACATTAGCTGACTCTCCCTGAACATTAGCTGACTCTCCCTCGAACATTAGCTGACTCTCCCTCGAACATTAGCTGACTCTCCCTCGAACATTAGCTGACTCTCCCCCGAACATTAGCTGACTCTCCCTCGAACATTAGCTGACTCTCCCCCGAACATTAGCTGACTCTCCCCCAAACATTAGCTGACTCTCCCCCGAACATTAGCTGACTCTCCCCCGAACATTAGCTGACTCTCCCTCGAACATTAGCTGACTCTCCCCTGAACATTAGCTGACTCTCCCCTGAACATTAGCTGACTCTCCCCCGAACATTAGCTGACTCTCCCCCGAACATTAGCTGTATCTCCCCCGAACATTAGCTGACTCTCCCTGAACATTAGCTGTCTCAAATGCATCAGTACATATTTTGGAAGCTATGGCAGGGTCACATGATCTGAAAGCTGCTGTCAGCAAAGGTGAATGCTCCAATACATTGCAACTACGTCCCCTATTCCAAAAAGTTTGGAAGCTGTGGAAGATCTAAATAAAAATAGCTGTCAGGTCCTGCTCCTGGCCACCAGGGGCCACCCTTGTTCCCCTTCCTCTCCGTCCTGCCCCGATACAGCCCTGTCATGGCCTGTTCCTGTCTGACCACCAGGGCTGACCCTTCTCTCCCATGTTCCTGCTTCCCCTCAGTTTAGTCTGTCTGGGTTCTGTCTTTGTTTTTTTGGTTCAGTCCTTGTTCGCGTCTTCACCTGTGTGTGTTCGGCCTGTCTCCCTGTCTGTCTCCCTGTCTCACCCTTTCTGTTCCCTTTTTTGTCTGCGTTCCCATGGCCTTGTCCTCCTGTCTCTTCATGCCCTGTATCTCCGCTGTTCCCTCTGGTATTTCCTAATTTTCATGTTCCGTTTGCTGAGGGCTGGAGCTTCACCGTATTTCTGGTGAAGTTTGTCAGTTTATTAGAACCCGATACCTTTTATTTGTCTTGTGTCATCTGTTCTGTTGCCGTAGTATGTTTCCCAGTGCTGAGGTTTTGACAGGATGTCTGCCTGTTTTTTCCTGTTTTTTTCCTGTTTTTTTCCCTGTTTTTTTTCTGTTCCATTTGGACTTTGTTTTCCTTTTTGTTAATTTCACCATTAATCCTCTCACTACCTCAGCACCTGTCCTCACCGCCTCCTCAGGTGGATCTCTGACCCACCTCCTAACAAAGCATGCAGTGTTTTGCAAATGTCATAATCCAATATTTCCAGCCTTTTATGAGACATGCTGCTGCCAAATATTTAATGTCATAGTAATATGTCTCACTGTCAACATGTGAAATGTTTTCTATGTTATATTAAATATGGATTTAATGAGATTTCAAATATCTGGGTTCTTTTAGAGGAACTCATTTGAAATGCTGACATTTCTAAACAGCTTTTATTAAATATTTCCTTTAAGATGAAAGTTTGAGAGACATGCAAGAAGTTTTTTGTCTCTAAAACTATTAATATATTATATATAAATAAGAGTGCACAGTGGTGCAACTAGAAATTTCAGACCCTAATAGAATAATGGGCCCCTTATGTATTATATTTTTATATAAAATATATTCCCATGCTATAAAATATAGATTCTAATGGTAAGTACTGATGAAGGTATGACATCTGAACTTGGGAAAAACAATCTCTCTGGAGTTTATATACAGTATATATATATATATTGTATATGCTCACACAAACACAAATAGCATGTGCTAATTATTAACCTTTGCACAAAACACAAAGAACATTCATAAACAGTCACAACAGTAGCACATCTCCCTACAGCCAATAGCACCGCAGGTCCATTACAATATGTATTTACATATGCTCCTATTAGCTTAAATGCTAACAGCAGGAAGTACCAGGGAAGTTCCAAATATATATATATATATAAATACA